>JAMKQA010062653.1:0-19286 GCA_024699735.1 Posidonia australis
TGTGCCGCTTTACTAACACCGACACGACCCCAGTTAAGGGGGAACAAGCCTGATTTTCCATCCTACGCCAAAGCCATTAGGATGAACCACCGGAACATATCCTTCGCAGACTGTATAGGTAAGCCTAGAGAAGAGAGGATGCATGCCCTATATGATGTATGAAAAGTATGTTTTAAGTTTTTTACTTGCAAGCTTATTAAGCCATGGGGGGAGATTTTCAATTTGTCCCTAGTTTGCCTTAAGATTTGATTTTGGTTGTTATGTTTTCATTAACCAAAAGGGGAAGTAAGCATGTCTCTATTCTCCTAGGCATGGCATAATGGGAAGGGAAATAAACAAGCAAGTAGACATGAATAAATAAATGAAAGCATGTGCAACAATAGTGGTGGTGTGTAAAAACATAGCAAAATGAGAAGCATGTAAAAGACACCACTCAAAAAAGAGCGAGGCATGGCATGGAAAAACAAAGCACGCAAGAAAGGCCGAAACAAAAGAGAAATCAAAGCGAAGCCGGGATCTGGTTATCCCCAGCGGAGTCGCCAGTTCCTGTAACCATGCCGACGGGGGTGGCCACAAATAAATAATATTATGTGTGCCAAAAGCAGCAAAGCCACGACAAAAAGAAAAGGAGAAAAAAATGCAAAAAATGCAGGAGTCGCCAGCTAGTCTATTCAAATGGAAGACGAGGAAAACCATAAAACATGAAAATCATGCAAAACAAATAAAAAGGGGCTACGTGAACCAGAAATGCGGGTATGGATCCCTGTTACGTGCGATGAAGGTCTTAGGCACCCTCGCAGGCCTGATAAATCGGTCTTCTAATGATTTCTCTTTTGCTAATGAAATATTGGCCTTGCAGCCTTTTGCTGTACGCCCGAGGGCGATATGCCATGCCATGCTAATGCTTGTGGTGTCTAAAGTATAGGTGCATGATGTGTAGGGGTGTGTCCTAATGCTCAGAAATATCGCTCGTCTGCCGGGCCAGGAGTTGATGCAATAATATTGCATAATAAGATCAAAGGTCTAATATCTTGAGCGATTTATCATCCTTGCTTACTACATGCCTAAATGCAATCTAAAATGCAAGAAAACTGCTGAAAACAAATTTGTGCCTTCCTAATGCATCAAGGATGAAAACCAGATGAAAACCTAGAAGCGAATCGAGTCGAGAAAGCGAGCAAAACACATGAAAAACATGTTGTGTGCTACTGAAAATAGGCCACTGCGCCTGTTTGGTGCACCAGACTTGTGCGTCAATCTAGTGCGCGCCCTATGTGCGTCTATGTGGGCCAGTAAAGTATGTAGAGGCAAAAATAGAAAACCACGCAAAGCAAAACATCAGAGGATGCACTCTGGAAAAGTATGCAGTAGAAATCATTCTGGAAAACTCGAGAAAAACATGTCTTGAAAGAGCTAGAAATGCAAATGCAATGCAATGACCTTGAGCTCAAGGGCTAGAAGCCTCACACAAGATCTCACCTATTTTAGCTAGATGAAGAAAGCATGATTCAGCCAGGCCACTGGATCCTGGGGCGATGCACATGGTTCTCCACAAAGGAGTAAGGTGCAATCAGCCTACTAGATTCAGCCTGGAACTGAATAATAAAACGAGGAAAACAAATGGAAAACAATCTGATCAAAAGCTGAAAACATGCAGGTGATATCTTGGCATACCGGAGAACCAATCAGAAAGAAATAAGCTCAAAACTCTGCGATAAAGTCATGCAAGCAAAGATGTAATGCGAGTGCTTTGAACTATGGCCAGTCTAGCGCGCCTGCTGAGTGCGCCAGACTGGTGCGCAGGTTGGGTGCGACTGGGATGTGCGCCCCAGGGAGTCTGGATCAGACTGTAACCTGATCCAGAACCCACCCCAGCAGAGATACAAGGAGGATTCATGGTAAGGCTAAAGGGCTCATGCCATGATTAAAACTGGAAACATGATGCGAATGCATGGGATCAAGAATCATCATGTAAATAAAGCATTTGAAACCAAAGCCAGTTGATGGGTTCATGCATGAAAACATGTGAAGTATCTAAGAACAAACATGATCTGGATAATGCGAATCAAAACATGTGTAAATGATGATCATAAGCATGTTTCTACGTGCAAGGACATATATGGTGCACGGCAAAATACTATGTGCAAGGAAACAGTAAAACAACAGCTCATGCAGATTTCATGCTAGAAATACAAACATAGATTAGCATGGAGATTATTTGCATAGAGTGCAAGCATGTTATCATGAAAACTTCATAAACATGGAACAAAACAGATCACATATAAGGTTTTAAGCATGTTTTATCAAGTTTCTGAAATGATATTTAAAAGATAAAGAGGACGTAGAAAGCCTACCTCTCGAGATGTTCCTTCTTGTAATATCAGAAATAAGAAGATCCTTGTTGCTTTGGAAGGACCAAGGAAACTTTAGGACGCAAGGGAGTGCTCCAGAGAATGAGTATAGGTTGCTGGATGGAAGGAGAAACTCGTGCAGGGAGCTGGTTTTAGAGCAGAATTCTGTGTTTCTGATTTCAACTCAGGATTTCTAACCTCTCTTCATGGCTGCCTATGGGGGTCCTTATATAGGATTTTCTCATGGGTAACTCATGGGAATGGGGAGAGCCTCACAGACGAAAAGCCTGGAAGATTCCATGGCATATTCGTTGCTAGAGGTAACAACTATGGGAGGTGGAAAGCCAGCAGCCCGTAGCCTACGCAGCGGCGTGCGCCAGGGATGTGCGCTGGCTAGGTGCGCCAATTATGTGTACTAGGGAGGTGTGCTAGCTAGGTGTGCTAGGTTGGTGTGCTAGATTGGTGTGCTAGCTAGGTGTGCTAGATTGGTGCTCTCCCCTACTTGTCTGGTTTTCAAACTGGGCTGCAGGCTTGCTACGGGTTTAGGGATTGGTTAAAGGATCAGTCACATCCAAAGCAACAGTTGGAGTCTTATCAATGAGTCACCTCAAAATCAGGGTGTCTACAATGACATACTCAAGTTGCATGCTCTCTCCTCTCTTATGTGCTTTCTAAGTTGGTTTGCTTTGATGTGCTCATCTATCACTACCTTCTCGAATTTATGCTAGGATGCCATGCTATACAAGGTGAGTGGATTTTAAATTTGACTAGGCTTTGAGCTTGCCTTTTTCTTACCTCCCTATGCAGTGTGTGTGTGTGGACAGGACAATGTATGGGTCACCATGAGCATTCATCATCCTATAGGCTTTGGGAATGACCTTCCATCTAGCTTAGTGTTAGACCCTAGGTTCCTTCTAGGCATGGACATGCTGATCAAGGGTAGCACTCTTTCAAGTGCATTGCATTCCAAGGATCCTTAGATTTATCCCACTCAGGATAGTTGATAGGCCCTGCTTGGCTATGTAGCAACCATGACGTAGGGCCCTTCCAGTTTGGCATTGCCTTTCCCTCTAGATATGGCTTATTGAAACGTAACATTTCCTTTGGTACAAAATTGCTTGAATTTATGTTCAATTATCTTTCCCTTTTATTACCTACACTAGGAAATAAATTTCTAGAGAGGAAATTTCAAGAAAAAAAAATGCAAGAGTTAAAAGTAGAAAAGAAATTATTTATAGAGTTAGCGTGATTGCCCTTGGAGCTACCTTCCAAATGGAGGCAGTTTGCCATTAACTTTAGCTAGTGGCCCCAACCCCTTCTTGCTCAGTGGGGCAAGGCCGTTGTTCATCGAAGGGGGTTGTTATGTCTTTGGGGTTGAGAGTGTGGATGGCTTCTTGCTCGACATCTTCTGAGGATGCTTTAGATGAGTTGTTGGCTTGAATGTTTGGAGTTGGAGGAATCTCTTGAGAGTTGGCAAGGATGTTTGGGACATGGAGAGTGATGCTGGGGATCCTTTTGATTCGAGGGGAGAGACTTGAACTACTTTCTTTAAATCTGACAAGTGTGTGTGCGGAAAGAACTAGTTGAAAATTGCATGAACTTGTTCCCAACTATTAGTAGTTTTGACTTTACATTCAAAATCTTCAAGGTCTGCCTCATATTCTGGGTTGACCAGCTCATTCTCGAACTCCTCAAAAGTCTTCTCTATGATGAATGTGTCTGGATCTGTTCCACACTTGAACTGGGCACCAATCGATATATTGTGGTTGGCCTTTGTCGAATGGCTTAACAGTGATGAGTTTGACTGAATAGGTGCTATGTAGTATTGTTGAGTGTGTTTCACAAAATTCCTTTGTGTTATAGTCTAGAACCCTTGATGATTTTGGTGTTTCCTAATACCAATGGTCATAGTCAAATCACCCATCAGGTGGCCCTTCAATATATGGTGCTGATGGTGGCCCTTCATCAACTAGCTCTTGTGGAATGGGCACATAAATTATCCCTAAATCGATTTGATGGTCAACCGGGATGATAATTACTTCCCTCTATTGTTTGAATTTAAGAAGCTAGTGTACAGGAGATTCAACAACACCAATTTCCTGTAGCTTGGACCTCTCCAAAATTAATGGCTTAGTGAGATCTTGTTCCATTATGATCATTGTGGTAGTGCTAGTGTGGGGTCCCACAGTAACATCCAACTAGATAGTCCTAGTAGCTTCTTTTTGCCTTTTGTCGTAGGTTGCAAAAGCAAAGTGATGCCTAGTGATTTTACTTTCTTCAATGTATAGGAAGCTAAGAGTGGATAGGGAGCAAACATTTTGACTATCACCGGTATCGACGAGTACTCCTTGAAGTGGGTAGTCATTGATTTCCACTTAGATAATCAAAGGGCATGATTGCTTTTTCGGAGTAGGAAGTTCTATGTCCAAGAAGACTATTTTCCTTTGTTCAAAGCCTATGATGACTTCCCTTGCTAGCACAAACGGATCCACATGGCCTAAGTCGTTGAAGCCATGTTGCTCTCCTATGGGGAGAAGGGAGAGATTGTTGGTTTTTTCCTTATTTTGCTAGCTATCCCATGTGTCATTTGTTTTATTGTCCTAGCCTAGTGAATCTTCCTTGGGTGCATTCAAGTCTTCTTCAGACTAGACTTCTTGCACAAGTGTCATTGGTGCATTTGGTTCTTTTTGTCTTTGACTAGCCATTCTAGGTCATGGTCTGCTTGTATGCATTGGATGGTCACTAGTTCTGAAGTTGTTGGCTTGTTGTCCTTGGCCTCTATGTGGGCTATCGGATGGTTAGGCATGAAATTCTGATGTATCTGCATCTTGTGTTGCTTCCCTTGAGTTACCCTCAATCTTTCTCTAAGTACAGACCACATGATTTCTCCTTTGTCATTTAGATCATACATCTTATCTTTGACAATGAAGCATTCCTCAAGAGTACATCTGTTCTTCTGGTGAAATGGATAGTACTTGGACAAATCAGCATTAGGAGCGTTTGGTTTGGACATTGGAAGCCGTAGTTCTCCACTCTTGACCGACATCCTGGATACAACATGGAGTGACATTGAAAGTGGCGGGTAGTTCTGCCTCTTAGGTCCTCCATAGCTTTGTGGTGGAGGGACATTGTTGTAAATCCATTGCCCTTGTTGTTGCCTGTTGTACTGTAACAACTCCTAAGTCGCTACCACCCAACCTAGCTATAAATTTTCATTTAATTATTTTTATCTTTATTATTAACCAACAATTACACTAATAATGCAGCTAAGGCTAAGTACCCTTAATAGTAAATAAATCCACTAAACAACAGAAATAAAACTAAACTAACACTCACCTGGATCCCTGATGTGTGGCGGTGTAACTCCTTCTATATGCACTAGCAATTAGCTGCTACTATCCTACACTTGCCAAAACACACAAAAACAAAGCACATGTGAGTGACCACTCGACGATCACCTAGCACACACCCCACCTAACAACTCGGCAACCTATGCCGAGGGCAACCAAACGTAGGCATCCCACCTAGATGCCGCCAAACCAAAGGCAATCTACTGATGCCTAGCATACAAGCAGTGGCATCCCTCTTGGATGTCGTAACACCAAACCAAGCAGTCTACCACTGCCAAGTAGGCCACAAAACCACATAACCATGCCTTTAAAACCATTTTTTCTCTTTTCCTTTCAAAATCATATGCATGCACTTTTTAAAATATTTCTATGCACGCTAGAGAAGGCCACTCTTGCCAAATTTAGTCCAAAACCACACAAAGCACACAGCTTGGTCCCATACACTCTCGGGTGGACTAGACGGCCAACGGTGTCTGAATACCCTCTATAGCATCCAGGACACCCACAACAACCACGAAGTACAACTATAGAACTTCTATTCTACATAAAACAATCTCCTCTGGACCTAAGTATAACAACAAAGCCATGGAGCTTCTACTCCTAAACCACAACCCACTCTGGACCAAAACCACAAAGCCACTGCTCCCAAAGCACTACGCCTCACCAAGTGCCAAATCACAGCCTCCTCTAGGTCCAGAGCTTGATTTTCTGAACCAGGACTACGTACGAACCACAAACATAAACAGTGTGTCGCATTGCCCGATGCCACGCAGACAACATTAGCCACAAGCAGTCTATCGATGTGCGACCAATGATGTCTACCCTGCCATGGTTAAGCTACCTGGTGAAAGAGGGATCATTGTCCTGCGATTCTCCTATCTGGAGAAACTCACAAAGCCAAGCTCTCCTAGGAAGGCAGTTCTGTCTCTCAGGATGCTATCAGCAATGGGGCATGTGTCTCACCCACTCTGGCCAACACATGATATGCTTCCTCACGATGTCCTCCACATGGTGCTTAGGAGGCAATCTCATACCTTCACACCCAACAACTCCTGAGTCTCAGTGCTTACGACGACAACAGGAGTGTCATACGTCCTCATCGTGACACAAAACACCTCAACCAGTAGACCTCAATCTCGACCACGCGAATGACAGTTAAGGAGTGTCATACCTCCAAGACCCGATGAACGCTCGTCTACAGTTCGTTGGTCTCCAATGCATACAGAAAGCACCAAAAAACTCTTTCCAAACCATTTTCAAATATGTGATTTTCTTTTTCCAAAACTCTCTTTTTGGAAAACCATTTTTGAAACCATTAAATATCTTTTAAAACTCAAGAAACACTTTGTCTAGTAGCAGCACGGAAACCGAAGGTTGAGAAATCACAAACAAAGCACAGCCTCGATAGCTCCCCTGTCGAGCTCAGGCAAAAACACCTTGAGAGCGTTTGGGTTCACGAACACCACGCTCAACCCATGACCACAACCCATGAAAACACCAACAACAAGACAACCACAACCAGAACTCTATGCTCTAGCACCGAAATGTAAGACACCTACTAGCTTGCGTCCCTTGGGAGCACAACGAGATCGACTCTAACACTCGAAACAGTGCCACGAAATACTTTATTCAACGCACCACATACAAAATCACACAAACCCTAGACCTAGGGATGGTATCATGATCCCTAAAGTCAAATCTAAATCATTTGAGGGAAAGTCTGTTATTTCTAAATCATATCACCTTTTACTTTCCTCATATCATAGATGATCTCTTGCCAATTCATTTTAGGCAAACCCAACAATCGTTCTAATGGTTATCCTAACTATTTATGCCATTATAATTATCTCCCCAAGATTAATATATATATATAGAGGCAAATTATTAGGTAAGGTCCATCCTTACTTTTGATTGGTAAGGCCCTTCATCTTATACCATTAAAATCATATCGTACGGTTTACTATTTTTATTATTTTAAATAATTTTTTTATGTTATCATTTTGAAACAATGGCAGTTACATTGAATCAAATCTTTTACTTCCTTTTTGAAATATTGTGATCCACGTGTGGATAGTTATTTCATACATTGTGTCCTGATATCACGGAAAAAAGGATTTTAAAAGATGAAATGTAGGTAGATTTGCTTGGGAAATGCGTTTAAATGTGAGAAAGTTTTTTTTGAATATTTTATAACACCATTTTTTATGGAGCAGTTACTGTAATTGATTGATTGATTTGATTTCCTTTTTTTCCTATTTAAGTGGATGACCATGATGATAGATCTATGTATATGATGAATGGACAAGATGGAGGACCTTACTAATAAAAGTAAGGACCGTCCTTACCTGATATTAACTCTCTCTCTCTCTCTCTATATATATATATACCCATATATATATATTAATCAAAACAATAAAACGTCTTAATGCAAGATCAAGGCTTGGACTGACAAACCGAAGTGGAACGGTCAACCAAACCAGAGCACAAGGCACCAGATCGGTAGATCGAAGAACCACATGGTCGATCGAAATCCCTTGATTTGGTTGATCGAAAATGATTGATCGACTAAACTAGGAGCTCTCTCTCTCTCTCTATATATATATATATATATATACCCATATATATATATTAATCAAAATAATAAAACATCTTAATACAAGATTAGGGCCTGGATTAACAAACTGAAATGGAATGGCTGATCGAACATGGGCTCAAGGCACCAGATTGGCAGATCGAAGAACCACATGGTCGAATGAAATCCCTTGATTCGGTAGATCAAAAATGATCGATCAACCGAACTAGGAGCTATGTCAACACCAAGACTTTCAGAATGACAGATCGAATGAATTCAGTCGATCAAACTAGGGATCAAGGTGAAAATCTGTAGCAAAAATGGCATATTGAAATAATTCATCATGCCGAACTAGGTGATAGTAGGGTACCCTAAAATAGGGCCCAAAATCCAATCCTGCAAATCACACACACAAACCATGCAAGCCATATATCAAAATGAAGATCTCGACAAGATCTTCCAAACTAGACAAGCAATACAGAGATCTATCAAGTGGTTCTCGAGAAATCAACAGAAAACACAAAGGAGGCACTATTCATCCCACACAATAAATATGGTCATAAATGACTCACAAATGCTCAATAAATGCAATAAAATTTACTACAGTGACAAGCACACTATCATGCACCTAGGAATCAAATCTTTAACCAAAAGGAAGTCTACAGGGTGCGTACCTCCACCAAAGGCGTGACAGCAACGAGTGGCGTATGGTGACATGCCTCCCCCTCCCCGATTATGAGCAGCTCCTGTCCTCCTCCTTGCGATGGCGATGCGGTGGTGGCGGTGGCATCCCTCCTTCTCCAGCCATCTCTCTCTCTCTCAGCCCTCTCTCATCTCTATCTCATTCTCCCTCTCTCTCCCTCACTCGTCATGAAGAAGAAGGAAAGAAGAAGAAGAAGAAGAAGAAGAAGAAGAGGAAGGGGTGGGGCTTGAGAGAGAAAAGAGAAAGAAAGGAAGGAAAGAAGAAAAGAAAGTAAGAAGGGAAGGAAGCCACAAAACGAGACCAAACCACGTGACTTTCCATGTCCACGTGCTCGCGCCAGCAGAGACCAGCCACCTTAGCACACCAAGTAAACTCGGTGGCCCAGAACAAATCCACAAAACTCCTATAAGGGCAAGCACAACACTCGAACTACACAACACCAATGGGCCATAAACCCACAATCTCGGCATAAGACATTATTGAAGACGTGTCCAACATTAGGAATTGGGGCCCCCAATGGCCAACACACTTGAATCCCACCTTAATTGTCTGGCCAAAACACCACTTCCAAATCTAGGTTGTAACATGTACTAATTGCTTGAATGTCCCTATTGAGCATATATTGAATAACTCAGATGCTACAGATACTAGCATTGTTGGGGTTGCTGTTATTGGACTTGTTGTGATTGTTGAACCTAGCATTGCCCCTATTGTTGTTGATACTGTATTAGCTGATCTTTGTATTGAACCAACTGACCTCGGTACTGAACTGGCTACCCTTGGCATTAAGTTGGCTGCACTTGATACTCAGGTTGGTATTGGTGACCTGTCCATCCTTTCGGTCCGTATTGAATTGAGACTTGTGCCATATTTCTAGTGACGCCTTCTAATGTGCATCTTGAGGTCTTCTTCTTGCCCCTCCCATTGAGCTCTAAGAATGGTAAGTCATCTTTGTTGTGGAAGACTCTTGAAGCATGCTCATATAGCTAGGAGTACGTATGAAAGTTGCCAATTAGTAACCCTACCGTAAGTAGTCCTGTAGTGTTTCGAGCGATCTTAATTACTTTCCTCTTGGGGATATAACACTTAGATCTAATATCCATGTCTATCTATCTGCTAGCAAAAGTGACAAAATTCTCATCTGGCTTCATCTTTTTTGCAATGAGGCTTCCTATTGTACGCTTGCACTAGATGCGATGGTTACACTGATTCAAAAATTTCTCATGCACCATCTTGAAGTCACTGAGGTCATATGTTGTTAAAGTGTTGAACCATTTCAATGCTTCTCCCTCGAGACTCTTGAAGAAGAGGTATATGGTGAGCCTATTGTCGACTTGTCGTATTGATAAGGTAGGGTGTCCATAGTGAAGGCAGCCAGATAATTCCATGGATCACTAGACCCATCATACTTCTGCATTTTCGGCATCTTGAACCCAAGTGGCAGACTACAAGGTAGGAATTCGGAAGTGTCGAAGTTAGCTGGTGCCTTAGATGTAACCCTTGCTTCTATGAGTGTCTTTGAAATCATCTGCTTGATATCTAGACTTGGAATAGGTTGTCTCCCTTGGACTTGATACCTTTGAGTTCACTGATATTGTTAAGGGCTGTCGTACTACAACTAGACTGGTGAGGGTTGGTCGGTATGTAATATGGTTTCATGGTTGTAGGAGGCGACTATGGTTAGATCATCCCCTAGTAGTGTTGTGGAATGAAAATTGATGTTAATTGTGTGGTCTGTTGGATGGAAGTGTAGATCGAAGATATGGGGTATTGTACAGTGTACTGTGTTGGTAGGCTTTGTATTGGGAAATTTATTGTAGGGAAGGCTGGCATAGTGTAGGTATTCCCTAAAGTCTATGGAGTAGCTGAAACTAATGGGCCCTGGTGAGAACTTAGGAAATAAGGTTCATGCATGAGTAGAATTTGTGAACTTCCAACCATCCCTTAGGGATTTTGTTGCACCATGAATTGACATGCCTAATTGGTTGCTACCTTAGGTAGTTAATTTGAATTAACCAACATTGGCTGTGTGGTTTGAGAAGTTGCCCCTGCATGCATATGTTCAAACGAGGCACTCCATGGTTGGGAATAGATTATTTCCTATTCTCCCTCACTCTCATCTTGCAAAACTATCCTTTAGCATCACTTGGAGTAGAAACTACAAGGGTAGGGCCCCTAGAGGAGTAATTGTAAGGTATGGATGTATGGGAAAATTTTTGACAACCCTTTTGTTGCATGAACCTCGGCGTGTCTAACTCTTTAGAGGAGTGGGAGGTTGGAGTATTGAACAGAAATTCATATTGATTCATGGTACGGTTTGCTTGAGCCATAGATGTGGTGGTTGAGATGAACACACTTGAAGTGGTTTGGGCAATGTTTGGTGCAATTGACATGTTGGAAGGAACAATGTGTGAATGATGTGCTCCTAAGAGCATTGATGGGCTCCCCTCTGTAATTATTCTTCTTAAACTATTACAAGTTTTTAAAAAAACAAATCATAGACTCTCCTTGTGATTTTACTTCCTAAACTATTACATATATTCTAGAAAATGAAATTACAGACTTCTCTATGACTCTACTTCTTAAACTATTACAAATACTTTGAAAAAGGAAAATATAGACTCGATGTATGCAATGAAATAAACAAGGAATTAATTACTACTCTTAGACACAAATAATTATTGACCTCAATGTAACTCCTTTGGTGTTCTAGAAACCTGTATTTTCAACCCAAATCAATCACAACCTGCAAATAAGCCATCCAACGTACATGTTGGTGATATAGGTGCCCACCTGTAACACCAAGAGCATGCATGAACTGCATGGCAATGAACTCGTTTTCTGGAACAGTGATGAAGCTCGTTGTTGGTAGGAGAGGTGGTGAACTTCGACGTCGGTCTGATAGACGACGAACTTGCTTGTGCTTCTAGCGATTGGAATCTATCCTTGACATATCCCATGTCAAATAAGTTTGCTTCTCAGTCAGGTTTTCAAATTGAAATCTCAATTTTATTAATTTTCTTTGAATAATTATTTAGTTGATTTAATCCTGTGACTACATGCCCTCAACTTTCAAGCTCTACGGTCAAGGTAAGATCAACCTCATGGGATTTAGGGTCACAAAAAAGGATTTTAACACTCTTTTGGTATCAATCTTTGACCATCATTAGGGTCCACCAAGAGGACTTAGTCGGTGGGTTTATCTCTCTATAGAGGGGTCTACAACTTAGGATTTTGTCCTTATGGGTTGTATCCTAACAAACCACAAAGTGGTAAATAAACATACAGTACTAGAGTATCAAGTATTTACTAAGAAAAGTTATTGATTAAAGGAGAAATGAGTCAATAATAATTCCGTAGGACACCTTAAGTTTTTAATCAAACTATCACAATCAAGCCTACCCAATTCACTCGGTTTAACTATGTTAATTAGAGAGAGATCCCTTAAGGGACGTTTTCTCTAATGCCAACCAAATAGTTTCCACCCTATTGATGGATAGCAAAAATTCAAAAAAGGAACAAGGTGGATAGGATTTTTTTTACTACTGTAGATTTAGAAAAATAATGTAAAGAAATCTTGTAACGTAGAGGATTGGCTCAAAAACCATCCCATCGTGATCGCCACTTACTGTGGAATGTGAACTTAGGGTGTGCTAATGGTGATGTTGGTGCTTCTACATTCGTCAATGACACTTGTGATCACTACTTGTCAATTTGTGATGCCGACTGACTAAAGGTCATCAGGAGATGTAGATGTGGGACTTCGGTTCACTAGATCAACAATAAGATGTCATTCAACAGCATCTTCATGTTACGTAAAGTATTTCTTCCTTCAAAACAAATAAATTAGATCTAGGTTAGCCGAAGTGTGTAGTAATAATGTAGCAAAAATGAAAAATGGCATAAATAAATGAAAATGATACTAACCAAGGGTGGTTCTCCACATGCAAATGCAATGTCCTATCTAAGGAAATATTATATTTTTAAAAAATAGTGATTGGAATAAGTACTCTCTTCACCTTTGTACTCCCTAACGTGGGAATGAGAAAGTAGAATCGTGGATAGAATTTTGGAGGCACGTCTTGCATAGAATGGGCATGATCTCTTTCAATCTAGGTTTTCACTCAATGAATTAATGGAGTGGGGTAGTGGATCTCTTAAAATCTCAGTACTCTAGTGCTTAAAGGTATCTTTTTCAAAGCCTAGATCATTACTCTCTCAGATTTTCTCTTTTTAGGAAGACTCTCCCTTTCAACTCTAGATTTAGGGGTTTTATATAATATTTTCCAGACATCATTTCATTGGGAAACAAGTAGATAATATTTTGATTTAAATTTAAATCCAATTTTAAATTTTTAAAATTAAAAATCCTATAATTTAATTCGTCCCTACTTCATGCGACGATGAGCACAAATATTCTGGAATACTTGTCTTTTCTTTGTGAGGGAAAACCAAATAAAATAATGGATTTAAGCGAGTCGCCACTATCATAGGCAACAGGTTACAAGGTTTGAAATTTTTTAAATGTAAACCCCAAATTGACTGCTTACGAATCTTGGAAATGTCTACGATTCAGTCACTTCTTTTAATATTTTCTCTGTAATGAAAATATATTTGTAAGATATTTTAAATTTAAACACAAACTTACTAATTAAGTAACTTATATTTAAAATAAATATTTTCTATATTTTCATGGGAGAAGTTAATTAGTTTATGGATATCTTTGACTTAGTCTGAATTCATAACTACTTAGATATTTTGGATTTATCTTCATTTTTAAATATTATTTTGAATTAAATATAGTTATAACATTTAAAAATGTGATAACTAACTTAAAATAACAATATATCATTTTAAAATGGATGTGACCATTCTTTTAGAATTTTCTTGAATTTTCCTTAATTATTTGCTATTTTTAAATATATATATCGTGAAGATCATATTTAATTGCTAGGAAAATCATAAAAACATTTATAATTATGGGAAAAATTAATAGAATGTTTTTTAAAAGGGCATATAATATATTAAAGCCCAGGATAACAAAATATTATGTGAGAGAGCTTCAGGATATTCGTCGCTTATAAAAGCAATGGCAAGCCTCGTCGCCAACGATGGCAGTGGCTAGACTTATCGCCTTTCCGATAGGCAATGAGAGGATTCTTTGCAGTTTTCCCCTGATTTCTACATTAATCTAAAGAGATGTGTTAAAAGTCTGGAATAATATAAGAAATTCCATAAAATGATAAAAATATTTTTCTTAACATTAAAATACTCAAATCTACCTCAAATTTTAGTTCAACAAGAGTATTGACTATGTCATAGCTAATAAACTCACATTAATAATGTTTATGATACTCAAACTTGCCACTAGTTTAAGTAGAATGAAATTATTAGATCTACCATAGCTAACAACCTCACATTAAGTAATGTCCAAGGTACTCAAACTTGACACTAGTTTGAGTGTGTTAGCTTTGCTATAGCTAACAATCTTGAATTAAATAGTGATTTTAATAAATTATGGAAAATCCCTAAGATATGTTAAATATCCTTAGTCATGTGATTTAGGACACCTCAAATTTCCTATTTTTAATTGACTTTCAGAAATGTAAAAATCGGATATCTATAGCCGTGTGCTTGCATTTTGCAAAGAGGCATTTTTTTATATTTTAGGGGACATATTGCAACTTTACGACATGTAGGAGGGCTGACTGTAATGTTGTTACATATTTTGTATTTTGTGCCTTGAATGCATGACACAAGGAACACTTGAAGATATTTAATCTCGAGAATGTGGGATATTTTTGGTGGTGGGCCCCACCAAATCCATGCTCTAAATGGCATTAATTCTTTGTATTTTATTTTTCTTTCCTTTTTCTTTTTCATTATTATCTCTTCTCCCTTCTTTTCTTTTTTCTTCTTTCTTACTATCTTTTCTCCTCTCACGAGTGCTTGTGCAACCCCCTTTTCCTCTTCCTCCTCAACTACCAATTGCACTTGTCCTCCTCTTCAACATCCTTTAGGTGCATTGATGACTAGGGCTTGGGCATTTGCACGATGACAAGGGGCGATAGAGGATATCAACAAAGGCATGGGGTGTGAGTGCATGTGGATCCCATCTTGGTGATGACAATTTGCAACATTCCACGAACTCCAACCAATATACCCTCTTCTCATTGTCTCTTTCTATTTTCTTGTTTTGTTTTCTATTCTTTGCTTGGCCACGGGTGTAGGTGTAATGGAGGTTACAATAGTTGTTCTAGTGGTGACATTGGGGGTAGTAGCAATTCATGTGTTTTGCCAACAATTGTGGTGATGGGTTGGCTTGGTCATGGGCATGGGTGAGTTGGTTCGCCATAGGTGGGGGCATGATAGTTGGTGTGGCCGTGGTTACAGGCTTTGGGTGTAGGTGTGGCTGTGAGCATGGAAGGGCTATAGGCTTTGCCATGGGTGAGTGTTGGGATTGGTTGTGGGTAATGGAAGGGCTGGTAGAGTGGATTTGTGTAATATCTAGTCACTTGTATGGGAGACTCGTGGGTTAGTGTCGTGTACGTAGGCAACGGGTCAGTCTTGCGGATTGGCCTTGCGTTTTCCAAGTCAAAAAATTTAGTATGATGTAAATCTTGTACCAAGGTTGGTGTATGAGATTGGTTAGGAAGATATGGATGTTTATGATCAAATTGTGTTCTTTTCTCTCTCTATGGTGTTTGTATTTCTCTAGTTCGCTACATTGTGTGGTGTTTTGGTTTTTTGTACTCATATATGTAAATGAAGAAAAAAATGGGAAAAATTCCAAACACAATAATACACAGAGCATGCACAGTTAGTTGCCACCCTTTACTATGCTCTCATGCCTTGTAAAGACAACACCACCTCTCCATGCATTGTAGCTATGATTCCCAACAGTTGTCGACGACTAAAGGCGACGAAAAGTAGGAAAGAAGGAAAGAATAAAAGGAGTAGGGAGGAAGAAGAGTGGTGTTGATCTAGAGAGAAAATCAGAGTCCAGGGAGAGACGAGGAGAGAACTAGAGAAGGAGAGGAAGAGGGTGAGAGAAATCTAGTGGCGAGAGGAAGAGGAGAATAAGGCGTTAACTCATTGGAGAAGAAGGGAGTTCGCCAACAAGCACTGTAAGACCCTTTTTCCTTTATCTCTTCTTTAATTCTCTATTCAATGGTGATAAGTATGTAATTGGGCCGTCTTGTTGTGTAAGCTGAGGTTTCAGTGGTCAGAAGAGGAGTGTATCGCGAGAGAGAGAGGAAGATCACTGGAATCGTAAATTGGGTACACGTCGCACATTGATTCCTTCTTTGTTTTGACTTAAATCCGTGATAAATGAGTTGATTTAGTTTAAATCCATGATGAATGAATAGATTAACCTAAAATGGATGATTTACAATGATCTTTTGAATTTATATCAAATTATTAGTGGATGTTTGGTAGAATTTCGCACGATTATGTTACAATGTCTATTAGTGAGTATTTATGCTTTGGATTTTCGAAACATGAGATTCTTGAGTTGGTTTATGATGAAACTTGTCGCAAAAGATAGTAGACTTAGAATCCTTTGTTTTAAGTATTTTTGTGGAATTTTTTGAGGGACGAAAATGGCTCCGCCTGAGGCTCCCACCTTGGGTGATTTTCGATGATGTGCTTCGGAGCTTCTGGTTTTACTGTAAAAACTATGCTTGTGAGTAAGTCCTACAAGTTCTGTGGGTGAGTCCCTTGAGTAGGATCCACGTTTTGAGAATTCAAAATTTCAGTGTGTGGATTAATTGATGGAATTGTGATTGTAAATTTTGGAAATGGTTTTTGAAATGAAAAATGATTTAAGAAAAGAGTTGAAAACGAAATGCATGTTTTGAAACGGTTTTTTGTGGTTTTGGTTGGATCTACGTAGCGGTAGGGCAGTAACTTGTAGGTGTATGAGACCTTGGAAAGATCAATTACTAGTCTGAAGGCGTGGTTGTCAATGTTGGTACGGGGTGAAAGAGACCAGCTTACTTGCTATGTCGATGTTAGCTGGGTCCGAGGTTAGAACCCTAGGTGTTTGGGCATCAAGGAGTATCAGACGAACACATCCCGGTGCGTGTGCAATATGATGTGAAAAATGAGCTTTGATGGCCAAGACAGTCATACCCCCACACAAGGAGGTTCACTATGGTAATGTAGTTGGGAGAAGTAGGAGTCTTTAGCAATTACTTGTGGCAGGGTCACTTGTGGCCTACGTGACACTACTGGTTTTGGCTTGTGTTGTGTGTGATTTTTCGAGATGGTTTCGAACAAGGTTTTGAAATGCACAGAATGGTTTATGAAAAGTGCATGTGAATTTCAAAGGAAAAGAATATGATTTGAAAAGGCATGTTCTGCAAGTAATATTTCGAAAAATTAGGAAAAAATCTTCATGGATTTGAAAGGTTTCCTAATTTGGTTTTGACAAAGATGGTTTGTGGATTTCTTGTGTGTTTTGTCGTAATTTTTCGTGGGTGTATACTAGGTGACTTTTGAGTTCAAATGCATTTTATTTGGTGTTCTTTTGTGTTCAGGAGTAGATTAGTGGTTTAGTCCAATCCTAGTGAAAATAGATTGGAGCCATTAGTTGCACACACAAGGTTCTGAGTAGTTTTCTTTAGTTTCATTGTTAATTAGTTAACTTTAAATTAAATAGTTAATTATTTGGGTAGAATTGATTCCAATTTGTAACGAATTTGGGACGTTACAGGGTGGTATCAGAGCTTAAGTTCACTAAGTGCACCAGCTTAGTAGTGTCTGGTCTAGTGGCTTCGTATGACTACTACATGAGTAGATTATTTGCACCCTACCTTGATATGTTTTGTAGTGGTAGTAAGATGCCGCTTGGAAAAGGAAGAGGCTATGGTAGGACTCTGTGTTTGGATCTAGTATAGAGATGGATAGTGCCTAGAGTGGCATGCAACAGGAGTTGGGAGAGATGGTGCGAGGTATTGCTCAATCCCTCAGAGGAGGTAATAAGACGGAGCTAGGGGGGACTCATGCCTCAAACAGTTCCATCAACTGAGCGTACCAACCTTTGATGGTCGTGGCAAGCTAGAGGAGTGCAAGACATGGCTATTGGAGGTGGAGAAGATACTGAAGGGGATGGAATGTCTGATGGAGAAGTGGGTTTGGCTCAGTACATTCTAGTTCAAAGGTGACAACAACTAGTGGTGGAGGGCCACAGCTAGATGAAATTTCCAAATTCTAATCTATTGATGATCTCCTAGGAGGATTTCCAGGACATACTCTTTGAGAGATTTTTCTTGAAGCATGAGAGAGATAAGCTTGACAGAGAATTCTGGAACTTGAAGCAAGGGAATATGTCAACGGTTGAGTATAAGGCAACCTTTCAGCAGTTGGAGCAGTTTACGTAGACCTTCGATACAAAAAAGTGCAGAGCCAAGGGATTTGTGGAAGGACTAAGCCTAGTACTAAGGTCAAAGGTTCTAGGATATCGATGCCAGACATTGGAAGATACAGTAGAACTAGAGCCCAATATAAGGAAGAGTGCAGGCTGTTCCTAGAAGACCATCGCAAAGGAAAGGGAAAGATGTTCGACCCATGGCCTTCTACTTCTGGGATGCCAAATTCTTGAAGTTTTAGAAGCTTCGGAAGGAAAAGGATGGAGCACTCTTATTTAACCACCAAAGAAGGATGTTGCGTTGCTAGGAAGGGGAGTACTGGATACAACTAAGCTAGCTTAAGCAGGGTGTAGACACCCCGATTTTGAGGTAACCAGAGATGTGTATCCTTATGTTGCTTTGGATGTGATCAGCTCTTAAACCAAGCCCCAAAACCTATTAGCAAGCCAGAACCCTAATTAGAGATTCTGTGAGCTGAGTTGGCACACCAACTAGGTGCACCTCATAGGCGCACCTTCTAGGCGCACCTTCCAAGCGCACATTCCAGGCGCCCAGCCGTTTCCAGACCGCGACTGTTGACCTTCCATCTTCCGACTGTTACCTTTGCCAAAGAATGTGCTCGAGAATATTCGAGCCTTTTCGTCTGCGAGACCCTCTAGCTTCCATGAGTCACCCCTCTCATAGATCCCTATAAATAGAGCACCATTTCCAACCATGAGAGGCACCCCATTTCACACCCCAAAAAGAGCCCAAAACACCCTTTGGTAGAGAGAAAGACCCATTCTGCCGAAAATCTACTACTAAGCACGAGATTTTCCCTTTGTCCAGCAACCCATACCTGTGTTCTAGAGCTTGTCCTTGCATCCTAGAGTGCCCCGGGTCCTTCCAAAGCAACAAGGATTTTCTCTTTTCTTATATTTCAAGAGGGAAACATTG
>JAMKQA010062654.1:0-17584 GCA_024699735.1 Posidonia australis
TTTTTGGAATGAGTCCCAAGTGTTGTTTAATAAAGAAAGAGATTTCTAATGAATAAAACCAAGTTTTACAATGTTAAGAAACAGGTTTTCTTTGGTTTTATCGTGTTTGCTTGTAGTTGGGTGTTTTGGGGGCGCGTACTGGGTGACTTAGATGTCACTCACGTGTGCTGTGTGTTTTCAGGTACAGACCACGTGTAGCCAGTTCCCGATGCAGGAATCAGAGTTTCTAGCCGCGCATCAAGATCCTAGAGGTGAGCCTTGGTTACAGTCCTTTTGTTCTGTAATTTGTGTATTTAGGCTTGTGATGCTGTTGTTTGGTAGCGTGCCCGGGTTCGAGGCGTTACAACAATTAATTACATGGTTTACAATTAAAAATGGATAATCAGGCCGAGATGTCACATTTTCTATGTCTTTTTATTTCATTTACTGCACTTAAAACTAATCTAGATCTGTTTTTCTATTTGTTTTGACGGGAAGAATACTACATATGTACGAGGACGTTGTTGGGCAACATCCTACCGCTGAGCTAGTGAACCGAGAACCCACATCATCACACAACCTCCACACTCCCGCAAGGTACCTTGTCAACCAGCGAAAGCTAATTGGTTAGTGGCGATTACAAAGAGTTATCAAAGTAAGTGGACACCATGACAATTCTACATCAACATCTCTATTTCCCCATCCATAGAACCACCCCTCCATGAACAACCTCATGCATATATCACTCATCTGGAATGCCACGAAGTGCACATCGACCCCACCATCCTCATTAATCTCAAGCTTCACGATGGCATTGACCCACTCCGTAATCCCCCCTTCACCTGCAATTCGGCCACCTGCTGCACCTCTCTTCTTGACATCATGTAATCCCCCCTCACTCACTTGACTGCTTTCATGAAAATGAACCCCACTCTCTGCATCCCTAGCCTCACCGCGATGGCCTCGACTAGCTTTTCCTCCTTAGAATCCCTCAGTAGCATCAACTCCTCCTCCACCCCCTACTGCGGCAACTCATAGATGAAATCCACCTCCACGTTCCCTTCCACTGCCTTCCTATACATGAACCCCTCGTGCTTCACCACAAACACCAGCCTCTTATTGACGTACCGCTAGAAAACATCGACCGTGGTCCAGTCGAACGATACAGAGTCACAATGTTGGGTCTCATGGCAAGAGACACGCATCTTGTGATACCTGGGCCTGATTATCCATTTTAATTGTAAACCATGTAATTAATTGTAATATTGCATAAATGGTTTATTAATGGATAATCTGTTGTTTCTTGCGATTGTGAGGATTTAGTTGGCTTTCTGTGCACTTGCTTGTGATTTGGGACCAATGTGGGGTCCGACTTGAGGATGTATAGTCACCTCGATTCACGTGCCTGTCTTTCCCTCTTTCTTTTCTTTCTTTCTCTTTCTCTCTCCCTCACAAGCCACACTATCCCCGTCTTCTTCTTCCACTTCCCCGACTTGTGCCACCAGAGACATTAGCCTGTGCCTCCCCATCTCTTCTGACGTGATGGGTGGTTGACGCCATGCGGGAGGAGGAGGAGATAAAGAGGAAGGAGGCGGCAGTGGGTGGAAGCTGTGAGGGAAAAGAAGGAAGAGAGAAAGGGGTGCGCAAGTTGGAGCAGGAGGAGGGGAGCTGAGTCGTGGACTGCCAGTGGGGAGGAGCTTCGTCGGGGCGAGGAGAGGTTCACTGGAGTGCCATTTCAGGTACGAAACTCCCTTTCTCCCTCGTATCTACAGTTTTCGTTTAACATGTTCAATGCATGAAAAATGGTGTAAAATGCATGTAAAATCGTAGAAAAATAGTAGAATTGATGAGAATGAGTTGAATAGCATGAATATGTAGAAATCATGCAGTTAGGATGGAAATTGGTAGGGTTATACGAGATTTAGCGATGAAGGCTACAGTAGTCATTTTTGAGCTTCACCCCTTCTGATTTTCATATGAATTGCATAGTTGATGGATTGATGAATGGTTTGAGGGGTTTTGAAGTAGACTCAAGGGTCTACACCCCATGATTTACATGTATTTTATGATGCTTGTTTGAGGGGTCCACCGGAGGCTCCCACTTCTGGTGAACGAATGGTTGTTGATAGGGGCCATGTACAGGACACGGGAGATTCAGCATGCTAAACTGGATTTGGCATACCGAATCTCTGTCTGTTTGAACAAGGTGTTTGGTTTTGGTAGATCAAAACCCATTGGTCGATCGAAACAGGGGGTTTCGATATACCAAATCAGTGATTTTCGGTATACCGAATCTTAATTCGATCTGTCGTTTTCATCCCCTGGCCCATATGAATAAATGGGCATAAATGTTGGAAATAAAAGGTCTAAAGGGTCAATGAGTATGTGTTAATGGTGTTTTTCCCCATATAAATGTCATAGAGTAATATGGAACCCAAATAAGTGTATTTGGGAATGGTTTTGGGTTTAAAGCCCTAAGATTGAATTAAAGTGATTAAGTGTGTGATTCTTGGGCATGAGACACAATTTATGATTTAGAAAGCATGGTTTTAAATGATTTGAGTTGGGACCCCAGTAGAGGGTCATGTGTTGCTTGAAATCAGTTCCTACAACAAAAAGGAATGAAATAAAAATGATTTTGAAAAGGAAAACTTAAAGAGTTTTGAAATGAAGCACTAATAATGTGTTGGGAAACCACGGGGGTTGGTGTTGACAATGTGATAGGAGTATGAGACTCCAATGAAACCAATTGTCAAATACGACTGTGGTTGCCGAGCTCGTGATGGTGTAGCTAGGCCTAGGAATATGAGACCTAGGTGTCTGGGTCACCGACAGTGTAGGCTAAGCCTGGGTTATTGAACCTAGTTGTTTGGGTCACCAATGGGACATCAGATAAAAATGTATCCCCTTGCATTTATAAAAAGAAATTGAGGTTAGTGGGCCGAGGTGGTGTCCTCTTGCACGGAGAACTTCACTACGGCAGTGCAAAGAGGTAGGAGAAATGGTGTCCTCACCTACTACTTGTATGCCTGGTTACTCCAGATCAAGGTAACATCAATAAGTAAAGTGGAAATGAAAAGAAAAGTATGTGCTTTGTGAAAATAAAAGAAAATGGTTTGGCTAGGATTGGACTTGTGAATGGTCCTAAAATCCTCGAAATGAATATGAATTGTGTTTTAACTAGTTAATAGTCAATGTTTGTGATTTTGGTTTTGAGCCCGAGAGGCATTATGTTTTAGGCTGGATCTGGTCGAAAATGTGGATTTCTCAAAATGTGAGAAAAGTTTTGAAAAGTACAAAAGAGAAAGAAAAGATGAGTTTTGGAAAAATGTGGTTGTGAAAACGAATTCCCAAATGTTTTAAGAAGGAAAGGAAAGTGAATTTTGAGAAAAGCATAGTTTTGGGAGTAGATTCCCAAGTGATTTCAAGGAAAAAGGAAATAATGTTTTAAAATTGGATTTTTAAAAGAAAACCAAGATTCATAAATTAAAAATTGTATTTTAGCATTTTTGTCAGATTTTTGTTGCTTGTGTGTTTGGGGCACGTACTGGGTGACTTAGAAGTCACTCACGCATGCTTTGTTTGGTTTCCAGGTGCAGATCGTGTGCAGTCGAGTTATGGTGTCGGAGTTGGAGCTTCTAGCCTTAGTTACAGTTATTTAATTTTAATGTAATTAGTGTACTTTTGCTTATGATACTGTCATTTTGGTAGTGTACTCGAGATTAGGGCGTTACACATCTGCTTGGCGATGAGGTCATCCATGGTCATCATGTGGTCGAAGGATCCAGCTGGGGTGACGACAAGGACGGAGCACTTGACATCATAGGAGAGGTAGATGAAGGACTCATGCTGGATGTCAAGGTAGGGGAGGGGGCATCGAGGGGGATGGAGGAATGGAGGAGGGCCTCCTCTAGGGTCTTGGAGAGGTTCTAGTTGAGGGAGTGTTTGGGTGGAGACTGGGATTTGGAGCTACGCCTTGACTAGGGTTTTGAGGGTTGAGATTGTCGTGGTGGCCGTATCTTGGATAGTGACACAATCCAGGCTATCACAGCTCCAAACTTGGACAATCATCCTCGATGACGATGACAAAGGTGGTGGTCGTGGAGATTGAGGTGGATGTGGAGATAGCGGTGGTGGTAGTTGATGGGTTTTTGTTTTGGGACGTCTTTGAAGAGTCTAAAGTACAAATTTGCAAGTGGGAGAAGATGAAAAGGAGAAATTAATTTTGGAAGGAGAAAAAGGAGGAAATGGTGATATATAAGACTATTATTTCTGGGGAGGTCCTATGTAACGACTTGACTCTGAGCCATTACCAAAAATCTAGCTATATTTTTTTCTCTCTTTAATTACTTATAATAATTATTTGCATCAAATCTAAAACTAAATCCAACATTATATAACTTAAACCAAAATATCGTTAATTGAATTAAATTAAATTAAATATTTATCCAAAATCTTTGATGTGTGGTCCACTGACTCTATCTTCACATGCACTAACAAACTTCTACTCCTATTTAACACCTGAGAAAATGCTAAACAAAACACACATAAGTGACCACTGAAAGGTCACCTAGCACACACCTCATTAAAAATCACATTACTCTGGCATCTCTCTCCTAGAACGTCGCACACAATTTCTGGTAATACTCTTTTGCCCCATAAGCAACATAGCTCTGAAATCATATCTTTGAAAACTATTCTTTCAGATCTATGCCTTCCTTTTTCAAAACATGATGCTCCACTTGAATTGGCCACTCTTGCCAAATCAAGTCACAACAACTGGAGTGTGCCACACTAACACTGAGCCTCTACTCAGTCAAAACAACAAATCATAACTTAGAAACTGGCACAATCCCTTAACTTTTCAAAACATTTTCTTTAAAATCTATTGCTTTTCTCAAGCATCTTTCTTTTCTTTTAAAAACTCATGCATTTGAAACACTTTTCTCTTCTTTGAAAATCTCATGCTTTTCTCTGATGCATCTTTGGAGCATCTCTAGACTACAGCCCAAATCTCAAATCTAGCTAAAACACAAATCTTGGTTGGAATTAGCCCTAAAACTCAAGTTTCTACAAACTCTGGCCACTAAGCCTCTCTGGTGTGTCATGTTGCCCAACGCCAAGCAACCGACACTTGGTCACAAGTAGTCCATGGAAGTGCGACCAACGGTGTTTGCATTGCCACAATGAAAGTCCCTGTGTAGGGCATACCACTCCCCCAGCCAATAGGCCTCTCTAGACTATGACCACATTAGTCTCTGTCTCAACTAGCACGGGGATGCATTTCCTCTCGACACCCTTAGGTGCCTGGACACCTATGGACTCTCTCAACCCAGGCCCTACCAGCACCTAACAGTCTTTGTCTCAGTATTGGCTTCCGTACTAACCAAGGTGTCACGTCCAGCCACTCAGAGGTCTCATATCCCCTGACGTGTTGTTACATGTCTCTATGTACAGTTAGTATCTTGGATCTTTGATACTTGGACAAACAAAGTCTCATACCTCAGAGTCTAGCTGGTCCTTGACCCACGGACATCGGCCTTGGCCTCGTAAATGACAATCTAGAAGTCTCATACGTCTAACATCTGATGAAAACTTACCTCATCTTCTTGGTCTCTAGTCTCAACATAGGCAACGTACTTTACCACCTCAAGGATGTCGTCACACCCCCTGGTCTTGTCAACACGCCCCGCCAGTCTCTTGGCCTCAACAACAAAAAACTCTGGAAAGCCTTTCAAAATCTTTGCCAACTCATGCAAGGCATCTCCCCTACGATCCAGAGCTCCTCTCCTTCTTCTGATCGTCCTTTCTCAGCCCATGCTCGACGTTAGGAGTGGCTAAAGGTCGCCAGAGCTCAACCACCAGGCCACAGCCACCAAAGGTCCCATCTCTCTTCTTCATTCTATTCTTTTACTCTCTCTCTCTCTTTCTCATATAAGGCACTAAAACCCATTGAAATTTCCTAGCTTCCCTGAGAAGAATCGGAGGAGGAGGAGAGAACAGTCCCTTAATGTGCACCCCCATCCCTTATCAAAATAGGCAACTTGACTTCTTGCATGCAACTTTAGAGCATTGTAAGCTTGCCTGATATGTGTTCAACATTAAACACATGAATCCAAGCATCCAACGTCTTAGGTATAGAAATGTCATGCAAGTGTTGAACGGTGTATATGTGGCATTTTACATTAAACGCCCCATTCTCAACATTCAACGCAACAAAAGGCTAGAATCCATTATTTCTGGTGTAGGACGCCTATAAACCATCATTTTATATTAAACGCTTCACTCCAAGTGTTCAACAATTGAGAAATCCCAAATGAAATTTCTAACTTAAATTGCTACCTAAAATCTGGGATGTTACATCCTAGTTGGCAGAAATGGGTGATGTGGCATCCCTTGTACATCAACTTCTCAAATTCAAACATCAAGGGGAAGTGATCATCATCAAGGCTAATATTTAGATAGATTCAAGGATAGATTAGAAACCCACTCCACTAGAGCCTAGTGATGAAGGACCGCCATCAGAGCCATACAATGAAGGGCCTCCTGATGGGTGATATGACTATAATCATTAGTATGGGGAGATGCCAGATTTTCAAGGTTTCAAGATATGACAGGAAGAGGCTTCTTACTAGAACATACTCAGCAATACTACATGGCACCTAACCTAGATATGCCTATTATAAAGGATAGTTAAAGGGACGAACCTACCAGACCAGAATACAAGGCAGGTCTAAAAAAATTCCAATGTAAAATCAAAATTACCAGTAGTTGGGAACAAATTTGGGCTATTTTAGACCCAATACTTTCCACAAACGTGCCCACCGAATCCCAAGGAAGCATTCCAAGACTCTTCTCTCCATCCAGAAGGAGTGCCTAGCAACACTCATCAAGTCCTAGATAGTCTTCCTAACTCTCAAGAGTTCCCTCCAACTTCGGACATCAAAGCCAACAACTTGCCTGGAGCATTCATAGAAGACACCAAGTTAAAGGTCGTCAACACTCTCAATCCTAGTGACTCAACCACCCTCTTTAGCAACCTACAACTGTGCCCCTCTGAGCAAGAAGGGGCCGAAGTCATCACATACTGACTACGGCAAACCACCTCCACACAAAAGGCAACTCTAGAGGCAATCCCTCTAATTTTGTAAATAATTTATTTCTTGCTTTGAACTTTTGCAATCCCTCTACTCCTTCCTTTCTGTTGTCCATCCTACATGAGAGCGAGAACTTAGTAAGTAGTGAAATAGGAATCGGTCTAGCTTGTGACGCAACAATCGACTCACCCAGATATGGAGTCAATGTCCTACTCAAGTGTGTCTTACGACTTGGGTGCGTTTTCTTAACAAAAAACACTACTTCTATAGTAATATTTAGAGCATCTACAGATGATTCACAATTGACGTCCATTGGGCTTCAGTTTTCCATCTCCTCAACTAAGGCCAAGACAGATTACCTCCACCTAATTCCTAGACATATAAAACAAATAATATTGATTATATGATTGTTGTTTAGAAATGAATACTATGATATATTTCCTAGGCAAGAGTAACTAAGTCAATTCCTCAAAACCTAGGAAAGGTTCATTTGGGATTACTAACATGTATCAATGAGTGTGCATGTGATAGCAAAGCTAGCTTGTAATCCTAATTAGAAGCCCTACACAGCATATGTTGGTAAATTTGACAATCATGGGCCTTACTACAAAAGATGAACGTTTTAATCCCAAATTAGAGCAAGATTGAAGAATGAGCTCACACCTTTGGAGTTTATAGGGTATATATGTAGACGCATCTTCTTCGACTAAAAGGAAAACAATTGGTTGGCAAAGAAAGGGTTAACTCCCTCACTTGGTCCTTTATTCAAAGAATTCCTTCACTTACCAAATCAAGTTGAGGGACGATGGTCCTTTTTTGAGAGTATTGGTCACACTTGAGGACGGAAAACACTTCACCACAGCAATTACATTCATCCATTTAGCATATGTCTATATGATCTGGGACCAACCGTACCCTACTGGCTTAACCTATCATATACACCATGCAATGCATCTAGTGTTGACCTTGCATTAGCATTGTTTGCTTGAATGATGCATCCATGCATTACTTCTCATATCATTGGAAATGGAACGTAGATGGAGCAACGTTCTTTAATAGTATTAGAAACCCTTAGAACATGTGATCTTCCCAAAACTAGTTCGAGTAAACTCTCAAATATGATGCCATGCTTTTTATCTTTTGCTCAGTGATAGGATAATTTGCCCACGATCATTCTACTTAGTTTCTACCCCATTGAAGCTATCTCTACATGGTTGACATGGTCTTGACACTGGCTACAACACGTAGCTCCGAAACAGGCTTGACTCCTCCATGCCAGTCTTCAATATGAATACACTTTAATTGAACCATTCGACTGTGTGACAATGTCCTGAAACCGAATCTATTCACTTCTCCCCCCCTTAGCTATGCGATAAATTCCCAAAACCTAGTGGGTCCCACCTTTTGGTTGTACGATAAATTCCTGAAACCAAAAGCTATTTTCCCATTTCTTTCACCACTTGTGGTAGACTATTTTTGAGTGAGCTCCCTATTTTAGGAAATGCTCAATGGAACATCATTCTTACCATGAAGTTAATCATGTTCCAAGATCAATTTCAAGGAAGAGCATCTATAGATATCCTATTTTTGCATTTCTAAGAGTTAATTAAGGATAGGAAACTTTGGGGCACTCTAAATCACATGACTAAGGACATTTAATACATCATCCAAATTTTTCATAATTTATTTAAGAACATTTTTTCTTTTCCCAATTAAAGGTCATTGGCTGTGGCAAAGCTAACATACTCAAACCAATGGCAAGTTTGAATACCTTGAATATTCTTCATGATGTGAGGTTGCTAGTTGTGACGGAGTTAACAATTTCATTTTACTCAAACTAGTGGTAGGTTTTAGTACTTTAAATATTAACTAATGCAAGTTTATTAACTGTGGTAGAGTTAATACTCTTGTTGGACTCAAATTAGTGGTAAATTTGAGTATTTTAGTGTTAAAGAAAATGTTTTTATGATTTTATGGAATTTTTGAAGTTAGTCTGAACTTTTAACACATCTTTTTGTGTTAATATAAAAGACAAAGAGAAATTGCAAAAACATCAGTTCATTGCCTTTCTGAGCAGCGATAGATCTCGTCGCCAATTTCAACAATGATTTGTCTCATCGTCAGTAGATCGACGACTAGTGTTGTCATCAGAAAGATAGGCAATGAGTAAACTTCAACTCTCTCTCTCAACATATTTTATCATCATAGGCTTTAATATAATATATGGGATTTTCATAAAATATTATAACATTTTTACCATAATTATTAATATTTCTACGATTTTTCTAGCACTTAAATATATGATATATATCATATAAGCTTTTCAAAATAGCAACTAATTAAGAAGAATGCTAGAAAATTCTAGAACAATCGATGACGTTCGGATCATAATGATATATTTTTATCTTGATTGAAAACGAGATTTCTAGATAGTTATCACATTTTTTTTAAAATATTATAACTACATTTAATTCAAAATGATGTTTAAAAATAAAGATAAAGTCCAAAATATCTAAGTGGTTACAAGCCTAGATTAAGTCAAAAATATCTATAAAAATTAATTGACTTTATAGAAGATATTATTTTTAAATTTAGTTTACTTAATTAGTAAGCTTTTGTTTAAACCTAAAATATCTTCTAAATATATTTTCATTACGGAAAAATATATAAAGTGGAGAATAAGTCGTATGTGGCTCTTAGATTCGTAACTAATCAGTTTGGGATTTTATTTTTAAATATATGGATTTTTATAGCTCAACACCACAACGACAGGCGAATAGCTTTAATAGATATTTTATTTGATTTTCTACGCTAACAAAAATAAAATAACTGTGCTCATCACTAATGTCTGCGGTGACTACGAAAAATATCTTAGCTCGTCACCACATGAAGCGCAATTAATAAAAATATCTAGTTTTCATTTTTTTTTAAATATAATCTTGGATATCTTATTGACACCTAGATATTTCCACTTGTCCTCCAATGAGATCTGATGCCTGAGTATTCTATAAATACCCCATAGATCTAGATCTAGGGGGAGGCCTCTAGAGAGAGAGAAAAAGGATTTGTTTGAGGAGAAAAGAGAGATCTAGGGTCTTGATTTCCTTGCGAGAGCCACATAGAGTAAAAATTCTGAGAGATCCCTAGTTAAAACCCTATTAAATTCCCATGAAAATGCCTAGATCTAGAGAAATCATGCCAATCCTAAGGTAGATGCACCTTCGAAGTTTCGCATGTGACTCTTCTTCCTCAACCTCATGCCACATAGCACAAGTGTGACGGGAGTATTGGTTTCAACCTATTTTTTTATATGATTGCATTCCTTAGAGAGTCTCATAGCAAATGCATGCAAGGAACTACCCCTATGGTTTGTATTAGTTACATCTATTTATGTTATTTATCATTTTTCTGACATTATTTACTACACACCTAAACGAATCTAGATTTGTTTCATTTGTTTTGAAGGAAAGGAATATATCATGTAACACGAGGACACTACTGGACTGCATCCCATCACCGATCTAGTGAACTGAGGACTCACATCTACATCTCCTGCAGGCGTCTTGTCAACCGACTTTGCAAATCGACAATTGGCAATCACATTAGTTGTTGATGCATGTGGAAGCATCGACATCTTCATCCAACACACTCCCAAATCTACAACCATAGATACCAAAAGGTAGTTGACATGGCCTTGCTATTGAGATGCTGATGGGCTCGCTTAATAGGCGTGTAATGGTCTCAGAATGGGCATGTGTTGTTTTACCAAGGAAAGGCAGGTTGCAAGTATGCAGGTCATCATAGACCACCCACAATGTGGGCAACCAAAACAATAAAAAAATTGAGGCCTTTGATCGAGGGCTTTGCAAAGATGATGATGCTAGTTTTTCAAAAGTGCTCATCCTTGGCCCCGATTTCAAAAACAGGGAGAAAGGGAAGATAGATTCTTAATGCAGTTATTGTGTTTTTGGTGGCTTTGGACCCAAAGGAGCTGGTTGGTGAGAGGATGCTTCTGCACTTCCTAATACAAGAGATTCTCTAGGCCTCAAGCATTGCCATGTCAAGTTGTGCAACTAGCTCCCATTCTCACTCTTTTAGCTGGCTCTGGATGGGGCCTCGATTTTGTAGAGTATAGCCTTTAGCTGCATGCGAGTGGCAGAAGAGTTGGATGTAGCCTTCTAGTCTCTGTCTTAACTTCTCGAGGATCAACTACCGCTTTTGACACTCTCAGAGTCATATTTCTTTTAACCTCATGAGTGATCGGATTTGCATCTAACCTTGCCAAGGAGGTAGAGTTGTTGCTTGCAATGAGGGGTTTGAGCATGCTGCTTCGCTTAGAGAGTGGGACCAGGCCTTCCAGGTGGTGCATCTTGTGCTAATGGCAAAATCTTGTGTTATAGTTGGAGGTTAGAGTGACTTTGATGCTTGTCTATGTCACTTCTCTCATGGGCGCCTTCTTTCTTCAACTTCTATCTTCATATTTCTTTTATGCTTAAGATGCATATCTTGTCATTTCTTTTGGCTCGCATGATCTCAATTCTTTTTTATATGCAATTACTTTGCCCACTTGTGGTAGCAATCCCAGTGATGAATTGAAAGTTTGGCTATTAGGCATGCACCCTCAGCCTCTACTTTGTGTAGGGGCAACCTCTGACTATGCTCTGCTTGACCTAGGTCCTCTCCATATCTGGTGGACTCTCTCAATTTGACTAATCTCGCTCTCGTATCTTGCATTACACTTGGCAAGATCTTCTGATTTGATCTAGGTTGCACTCATTTAGCCATATGCAGTGAGATGGCATTGCTCAACTAAGTGCTACCTTTGAATCATTGATGCTCGACATCCTGTTAATGCTGCTTATTGTCCAAAGTTGGGTTTTCAAGATTTTGCAATATTTTGTGGGTTTTTTTTATTTTAAGTAGGAAGCAAGCATATTTTTGGATTTTTGTGGGTTTTGTAATTTTTATGTATTCTTGTTTTTAAGAAAACATAAAAATTGAAAACCAACAAAAGGGAACATGTTTTTGTCGCTTTTGTTATATTTGATTTTTTTTTTAGGAAAGTAGAAAATGAGGTGGGCATGCAACAAAGGCAAAATCATATTTTGGCATTTTAGGATTTTATATTTTTTATGGATTTTAAGTAAGGCAAGAAAGTGTGAAAATAGGCAAAAATAAAAAATAAAAGTCTATGTAAGCAAGGAGAAGGTTGGAAAGACTTACCGCTCAATGACCTCGGGATCGAGGTGCTCAAAACGCTCCTACAATGCTAGTGTTGTTGGTGCTGCCCTAGTGTCTCTAGTCGTGTGCTCTCCCATCCTTGCAAAGTTAGTCCATCTGATCCAAGAAGAGGGGAGACTAGAAAGATGGGACAACTAGGAGAGTTGGAGCCACTTGAAAGGTGGGGTCAAGAAAGGACATGAGGGGAGAGCCAGAAGGAGCATGGTTGACCCTAAACACATTGCGATCAAGTGATTGATGATAGCAACCCCATCATCAATCAAGTCCTGGGCAGCATCTTTCAGGGTTAAGCATTGGTTTATTGTATACATGATGAAAATCACAATGAGTGGTGGGCTTATACCACTTAGGGTGCCAGCTAGGCAACGGTCGTGGGATTGACTCCTTCATTAAGGGTCAAACCAATGGAAGGATCACACTGAGGGATTCTGCCATAGGGGTGTAATCTTAGGGTTGATGTAAAGACCTCCATCGCGATCTTTGGCCTTGAATGCCCTAACGGGCCAAGGCAACCACATGCTCAAATTATGCAATGGAAGTAGAAGATGAAGACTATGCAGGGACAAGGAACTTGATCGTTCTAGCATCGATGAGATTTTTAATTGTGCACTTCAAGGTGTAGAGGGTGTTTGTCTCATGACCCAACATGTGATTGTATCTATAACCACTAAGGACCAACCGTGGATGACTATCATGGGTTGAGATTGTGTGTTGCTTGCATGTGTCATCTCCACAGATTGCCAATCCAGAAATCTAGAAATGATGTAAGTCTTGTATTGAGAATTGATACCTATTTGTGTGTAATCTAGATAAACTGGAACTTGATTACCTATAATCATCTGCTTATTTTTTGGTGATCATGGTGGATTTGTGTTTAATTTCCCTATTGTGTTTGTGGTTTCTCCCTAACTCTGTATATTATGTGGTATTTTGGCGTGTTGTGACCCGTGAATGTGTAGTACCATAGGAAGAGAAGAAATGGCAAGGATGCAAAATGAAATGCGTGTGAAACACGCCACCAGCCTTACCATACCGCCACACCCTACAATGCCGTCAGACCATGTTTCCAGATGACTATCGGTGGTAGGACGGCATTAAAGAGAGGGGCAAGCGTGGGCCAAGGAGGTGACAAATGCAAGAGAGGGAGAGGGAGAGAGAGTGTGTGTGTGATAGGGAAAGCCTATGAGAGAGAGGGAGAAGTGAGGAGAAGAAGTTAGTGGCTAGAGAAGGAAGAGGAGCTCACTGACACTCAGTGTAACACGTCCCACCTCTTTTTTTTCATTTCTGTTTCATGTAAAAATAATAGAAATGTGTAGAATTGCATGAGTTCGTGGTATGGTAGAGATTTTGTAATTTATGGAGATTTTTAGAAAAAATTACACTGATTATTCAAGAATGGGTTTATTGTTTTGCCATTTGACCTCTTTGCCTTTGGATTTTTGTCACTCGAGCTACACATATTAGTGTCTAGTGATTTTTGTCCCAAATGGTAGATGACTTACAGCTCTACCTTTTGGTATATTTTACGAAATTTGTAGTCGTCTATGGTGTGTTCGCCCCTTGTTCCCATTTTAGGCAATTTTTGAATTTTATCTGTGTTTCTAGTTTATCTGTAAAAGGGACAATCGTAGGTCCCTACCATAGACCAGTCCCACGAGATGCTACCGTGGGTTGGTCCTGTTGTTTACTACCAAGGAATGGGTTAGTTAGACCCTACAATGGTGGTTTTGTTTGTGCTTTTGTAATTTATTTTGGATTAAATCTTGATACAGATTCCGTGAACGATTTGTGATATAAAAATGTTTTGAAAATTATTTTGGAAAAAGAATGCGTATGGTTTTGAAAAGTGTTTTTTGTGGTTTTTAGACGAAGCCACGAGACCATATGATTAACTCATAATTTATGCATATTTTATTCCCATATTTGTCTATTTTGTATATAAATATTATTTCTCAAGGTGTTTTGTGCAAATTTTGCAGACTTGAGGGCTTATAAGGAATCTACGAAAAATAAGGAGAAAAAGAATAATTGTGCAAAACAAGAAGTGGTTTTTTTGGAAAATTCTAGAGCTATGTGAAGAGGTCAAACACACATTTTCTATGTGCCTAAATACTGGTAAAATATCATTCAAACTGTGGAAAAGTCTAAGAAGATCCTAGATGACATGGACATCTCTCAAGTGCCTAGATGTAGATCCGAGCCTCCCAAGTACCTGCACCAAATATTTTTGACTTGGTCTTCTTTAGATAAGATTCTCACTTATAAATATCTTGTATTTAAAATTCAAGATTAAATTTTGTATTCAGATTTGTCTCTGACATAAACAAGTCCTTGTAAACCTATAAAAGGACTCCTTATGTAGATTTATAGAGTCTTAATCTAGGTTTTAGATTCCCTTTCTTTTCTTGTATTTTGGGAGAAGAGGAAGATCGTCTGTAATTTCAGATTCCATCAATAAAAGTGCATTTTATTTAATTATGCCTTCTATTTCTTCTCTTCCTTCTTTTATTTTATTGTTTTACGTAATCATGTGTGACTAATCTTCTAGATCTAGGATTGAGATGAAGTTCATGTAATATTATATGTCATGATTAAATTGCTCTATGTTTTCTCTTTATGCTTAATACTATGAATATGTGAGTTGGATGTATATTACATAGATCATTCAATGAATCGAAAAACTTTGATATAGTAACATTGGTATCATCTTTTTAGTCTATACTTAGGGAAGATTTAATTGGGGGTTGTGTAAATAATCTCAATTCCATTATATGTCATTTGATTTAATTTGATTTCTGTATTTTTATTCCTTGACTTGATAGTCTATTGTGCATTGCATATAGATTATGCTTGTTAAGATAAGAATCATTGAATTAAATTATTTAGATCAATCGGGAAACATAGAGTAAATTTAATCATGCATTTATATTTACATGAATGGCTTAAAAAATTCTAGTTCTTCATTTATTCTGAATTTTTCTTAAGTGTTTAGTCCTTAATCATCATCTCTCTCATTTTTTCATCTCAATAATTGATAATAAATCTCTGTTCTTGAACACTTTTCTCTGTGGGATCGACCTATATTTGCCACGTACTACATAGTACGTCGTGGACTTGTGGTAATTATATAAAACACATCAAGTTTTTGGCACCGTTGCCGGGGAACTAGTGTTTTAACATCAATTTATTGTCAGTTATTCCTTTCTTTTTGTTTGTTTAAAAAAAACATCTACTTCGTTTTATTTTTTTTCTTTTCACAGACATTTTTGGAGATCTAGAAGAGAAAAGAACAAAAAAAATTTCCTAGGTCAGAGATTTTTGTTATATTTTAAATTCAAATATTTTTTTGATTTTTCTATATTCCTGATCTAGGGTTTATATTTTGCCTCGATTTTTGTTTTTTCTTGATCACTATTTTAAAAGTCGAGCATAAACTTGAACTCAATAAAAATCTTTCATGGCAAGATAGAAACCTATTCTTTTGGGCATACATCATATAGTGTGCATTATGTTTGAATCTTGTCAATTTATTTTGGGAGATTGCTGGAGGAAAAGGTACGTGTTCTCTTACTCAATTCCTAGCATTTTAGAGCATATAGTTAGTATCAAGAACAACTTGCTTGAGTATAATTGTTTGTTGTATATCATTTCAAAGTACCTAAGGGCAACACCTATAGCACAAGATATGGTGGGGATTTCATCACGTTCCTTAGCCTACAAACAATAAAAGAAAGCATCAAGCATTGACCTAGGCTTAATTTAAAATCAAGTAGACATTGACCCCTAGGATTGGAGCTCAATAAGATAAGGGAACCAGAGAGTGAATCAAATTCAACATTCTTTTCCTACTTGGTTCACAAGGCTACGCCTTAAAAGGCAAGTGGTTACTTAATTAGGTCCGCTGCTCAAGCATAGGGAGCCTCCCACTTCCTCCACTGATCTGGCCAATTAGGTCAAAGACTTTTTGTTTGAGAATCTCAAAGGTGAACTTAACAGTTAGGAGCTGTCTAGATTTACGTCAACCATAGATTTAGGATTTGTGTGCCTTGTGTGATTAGGTTAGGCATCGTCCTCCTCTATCTTTAGTCTCCTCATCGAATTGGTTCTCTCTTCTAGTCTCCTCTCTTCTTCCTAGTTCATTGTTTGTCGGTTCATTTGAAAAAAAAAAAAAAGAGTCTTTTCTGTTTTTGTAAATTTTTGAGTCTTAAAAAAAATCAGGCATTCAGTGTATCAAGATGGATACAGGCCGAAACAAATCAATTATGTGGCTCAAAGATCATGCAATGAGTTAACTGACCCTTGTGTTTCAAATTACAATTTAAGATGGACTCAACCTGATTTCCTATGGGCCCATAGAGCATATGATGGAGGGTCTAGCTTCAATCAAATCTAGTCTCATTACTTTGACCTTTATTCATATTCAGACCCACAATACTACTCAACCTTCTCTCCTCTAAACTATCAACAAGAAAATGAAAATAGGTTAACAAGTCTAGAAAAAGGCCTAGAAGAGCTAGTGAAGGCAAGTACACAGGCCACCAATCAAGTGCTAATGAATACTCAAGCTATAGATCATTTAAAAATGCAGGTTGGTTAACTAATCCATGTTATAAATGAGAGAGAGAGAAAAGGGACTTTCGTGCTCAACATTTGAACTCCCCCGATTAACCTTGTGTTGTCCAAATAATACATGAAGTAGAAACCCAAGTCAAAGTCGATGAGCCTACTAATGAACCAGTTGACCAAGTAGACCAATTCATTATAGAGCTTTCCCTTTCAAGTGATTCAATTAAGAAAAAGTCTCAACCTATCGTTCTTATGGCTCCACCTGAGTTAGCATCATTACCATCTACTATAGGACCATTAGAGCTAGGTATCAAGCCATATCATTCAACTCTAGTCAATTGTGAACTTGAGCCCTCACTCCATATTCAATTAAATTACATGGGTTTATCCAATCTAATTCCATCTCTTTGGGAAAGTCATGAAGCCCGATTGAGAGAAAGCCAATGGTGGTTTGAATAGGCTGAAAAAGAAAGTACAAATGTCAGACCACCTCCTTGGCTAGATTAAAATTGTGTCCTAGAGTTTGATGAGGTCATGGATTTTCGTGCACCTCAATTGTATATATGTATAAATTGTGCATAACATTTTTCTTTTTTTTAACAATGGAAGAACTCCAACCCGAATCAGGTACCGTTGTTCTAATTTTAATTGTATTTCATTGATCATATCATTTATTGCATACATTGAGGACAATGCATGGT
>JAMKQA010062655.1:0-22796 GCA_024699735.1 Posidonia australis
GAAATAATTCACCATTTAATATTGGTTTTATATTTCTTCTTAATAATTCTATTACAACATTATTATTAGATGTATTATCAAATGATATTGTATTTATTTTAAAAAATATATTATATTCTTTAGTAATATCTTCTATCATATTTTATATAGCTTTACCAGTTTGTGGATGATCAAAAATTTTAAAAGCAATTAATCTTTTTTGTAAATTTCATTTTATGTCTATCCAATGTGCAGTTAAACATAAATATGGAAAATTATTTGGATCAGTGTAAACATCACATGTTAATGATATTTTACATAATAAACTAAAAAATATTCCAATTAAATCTTTTTTATCTTTTTTAAATGTCTTCTAAATTATATTTCTTGTTATATTTCTAGAAAATCTTTCAAACTGTGGATTTAAATAATTTTGCATACATGATTCAAAATTTTTATTTTCAGAAAAAGAAAATAGTTGTTCGTCTTTTATTATAAATTTAGTTATTCCTTCCTTAACTTCTTCTATATTATATTTCCATTTAATTATACCACTAGATCTTACTTGTAATTTCGATTGCTTTAAATCTGTGTTGTCATCTTTATTATGTTTGGGTATACACTTTTGTAAATGTCTAGATATATGACCTACACCCCCTCCCCTAGGACATGTGTATGTGGTATTATAATAATTATAGTAACACCTAGTTTGATCTACACGGTCTATTGTAACATGCTCCCAAACCCAAGAACTTTATTTCCTAGGTTTTTTAGTAGCTGTAGACTGTGTAGTCTGTGTTGGGGTAGACTGAGGTTGATCTGACTCCATACTAGGAATATAGTCATGGCTACCAACATTACCAATATTTTTTATTTTAATATAAAAAAAGAATATAAAATAATAAGACCCTTAACCCACAAAAATCAAAATCCAAAAATGAAGGGATTATAAGTAAAGAATTTGGAGGGATTAGAAGTAGAGAAATTTTGATGTTGCTGGCTCAGCTGGTGTCGCGTGGAGACTAGAAGACGGGGCGGAATCCAGAGCCAAACAACGAAATCTTCACTTGAAAATCCTCACTTGAAAGTTGTAGTGGAGAAGAGAAGAGAAGATTGATTTGTTAAGAAAAATGAATGGAGTGGAGGGGTATTTATAGGGTAAATGGATTGAGTTTTTAGTTAAAAAAAAATATATATATATATAAAATGACATGGCGGTTGCTATGCAAGGGCCATTTTATTTAGCCGTTGTCAAACGACCTTGGATCGTTGCATCTTTATTACTATTATTTTTTAAAGGACCGGGCTCAGTTCGGTCCTGTATTCTTTTTTTTTGTTTTTTAAACGGGTCGGGCTCAACCCAACCTTGTATTCTTCTTCTTCTTCTTTTTTAAACGGGTCGGGCTCAGCATGGTCCTATGGTTTTTTTTTAAATTTTTTTTGCAGGCGGGCCGGTCTGCCTCGGTTGAGGCTGTTTCACGGGCCAAATTAGACCTAGTAAACGGGCCTTTGCGGGCCTGACCCTTAGGCCTGGCCCGACCCACGGATAGGATTGTCAGACCCTGCATGGCCCGGTGGCCTAGAGTCGGTCCGATCCGATTTCCATATCTAGTTACAGATAATGTTCAAACCCAGATGTATCAAACAAATTTGGATACGGATGTCAAAATTAACATCCATTCGAATACATATATGAATTCAGATGCAGACGAAAAATTTCAATATTGACAAATCCATTCTATATTCACTTCATTTACATCCCTAGTTTATTGTTGCTTTTGTGTCTTTTTCGTAGATCATGTAATTTTACACTAGTGTTCATTATGTCACCATATAATTGGTTCAAGTTGTAGATTAAGAAGCATCATGATATTTGACATGATACATATATGTACAATACATCTCTTTAAAACATGTATAGCTTCATTTATTAATTTATTTATATCTTTATCATACTTGACATCAACTCCACACGTGGACATACATTTTAAATGGGTGATGCAGAGGGTCACAAAGATTGCTTGACCTCGTATATGAGGTTTGACTCTGGTATCATATTAAAATGTATCACTTAGTTCAAAATAATAAAAATAGACATTTTTATTTTTTCCTCTCTTAACTTTTTGCCCTTGTCTACTGTACTCATTACTCATTACTCACCCGTAACAATAGATCGTCACTAACATAATAGATTGGTCACTTGTAATGATAAAGCGTTCATAACGAAGTTTACAAGGAATCTTCAAAATCCTACAATATATGTGACACCATTATATCATGTCACGTTGAAAAAATAATTATATTGCAAATTCATCAGGATTTTCCACAATCGTATTATATCCAAAGTAACATCATTATATCACGTTACTATGAAAACTATCAATTGTAATTTTGAAACCCCATAATTTCATCGTCAACGTCCATGCAACTTATCAACATTTATCCTTTCAATATCGCCTGTTCATTCTCAATCTTACGGTGTCCTTATTGATGACTAATTGTTCTAGAAATCAAGCATGAAAGGGATTGTTGTTTTGCACTAATTTGGAAAAGAATAAAGTAGACGTGAAGAGAGAATGGTGTATGCTTTATTCTTGTCTACATGTAGCAAAACAAGATAGGTACTGGATATATAAGGTAAAAAAGGATAGAAAAACCTTAAAAGCAATTTATTGTTGTCATTTTGAGCCACTTTATTGTAAGAAAATTTACTAGTAGAGATTAATCAAAGGTTGATTAAGGTAGATATAGGGCCACTCTCACTCTCACCCTCACCCAGAAAAGGTAATGAGGTATAATGGCAAAGTCTCATAAAGTATAAAGAAGTCATATCACATCCTTACCCATTCATAATTTTTTTTTTTGATAATATACCCATTCACAAATCATAAATATGATTAATTTTTTTGAACGGTCAGTAATATGAGAAGTTGAAGGAGATTAACGGGCTACACCCGTCCTACTTACGATACAATCCTACCATTTAGGAGTTGAACTTTGTTGGCAATTTAGTGCCTTCTGTATACGTCTATATCGATATACATCCAGAGAACAGGGGTATAAATGCAAAATACTGCAAGGACAAGTTACGTCACAAACGTGTCTCCGCCGGTGACTCGAGAGGTTGTTGAGCTTCCGTCACGCCAGACCACACCTCCCGTTATCCCGTACCCTCCCTTTCCGTTCGGTTTCCTCCGAAGACCGAGAAGTAGTGACCACAACGCGATAGGGCACTCAAGAAAAACCCCGCCAAAAGCAAGGGTAAGTTCGTAAATTCTCGGTACGTTGGCACCAGAATCTAAAATCACTCAATCTCCCTTGGATTTTGCACATCCCATAAAAAGCTTCAGTTAAATACTGCATGAGACTCCCCAAACTTTAATGCAGAAATTGGTCGATATACTATATAAAGTTTAATCTAAATTATTTTTAAAATTGAAAAAATCAGACAAATTCCTTGCAGAGGAATTTAGGAGAACTGGTCATATCCATCTTTTTATCTTTCTATCGACATGTCATGTTATTAGTATTACTCTTTTTTCTCTTTTCTGTGGTGTTGCTGCAGTTATTTTTTTTCTCTCGTTGCCTTTCTTATTATTTTAGCTTCCTTTAAGGTATCTGTTCCTGTGGGCAGGAGGGTTGGCTGTTTCTGTGTCAGCCAATTGGATGTTTCCTGCAGCAGGCACATCAGCAGAGAGATCATATAGATTGGGCTCGAGAGGGTCAACAATCTAGAAGGTGTTGGAAGAGGGTAACCGAGATTTCCCTTTACAGATCCTTTAAATCTGTTTTCTATTGCCGTATTTCCTATTTTTGCCGTTGGGGTTGCCTTTTTATGCATGCATTGTTAAGGTCACGATCTGGAACATTGTGTATTCTATGGCTGTGTACCACGTGGTTTGGTGCTTGTTCTGATCGTTTGACTCTGAACTTTTAAAGTTGCTTGTGTTTTCGATTGGTATTGCTTGCCTATTGGTGATTTGGATCATTTGCTGAATTGGGTTTGCTTTGGTTTGGATTGTGGGGGCCTTTTTGGGGTTCCCCCAATTCATCAGATTCTAGGTCAAAGCCTGTTTACCTGTATCGTTGCTGAATTGTGTTTTGTTTGTTTAGATGGTGTTGTTTTGTAGCATTCGTCTGGTAAAAAATGTGTGGCACTGGAACTTATGTTGAGGATTGCTTTGATGTTTGGACTGAGGGTGGTATTGATGTGTTAGGATATTAGGGTTTTGTTATCTGGTGCCATTTCATGCTTGTTATGTACTTTAGTATCCAATTTCGATTTGTGTGAACAAATTGCCTGGGGTGTTCACAGACCAATATTGTCTCTTTTGCAGATAGAGAACCATGGGGACAAAATGCACGCCAAATTGCTTAAGTACTGGACATTTTTTGGATTCTATTGCTGTACCAGCAGCATCTGTTCAATTAAATCATGAGGCGAAAGATGATTGCAAGGCAACGAAGGTTAAAAGGTGTCTCAGGCGAAGATCTGGAATAAATTATGGTGTATTCGATAATAGCTCTGAAGAGGAATCGGTCTGTGAACGACCTAAAAAGGTGATTTTCTTTTTAGAGGTCCAGACTTCTGTCTGACAATACATCTATGTTGCAACATATCATACAAATCTTCTACTCATATATCATGTTATTAGATGTACATTACTATATAGTACTTCAACCTCGACTTTATTCACATCTTAGGAGTTAATTACTCTTTAATAGCCTTTCATGTTATTAGACAAACAATCCACCAAATTTCTGATGCATGCTGTTCCTCTAAATAGCATTGTATAATAGCTAGGTTAGTTTCTGGAATAAATTATGTGTTTTGATATATTGATTCTTCTGAAACTACATCGATAACTTTCCTTTGGATATAGTTTTTCCATATTTTAATTGTTTGTTATCTGATCCAATCATCCAAGACCATAATATTGTGTTGAGATATTTGAAGAATTGAGGCCTGCAAAGGCTTGAAGCACTTGCCGTGAGAGTTAGCAAACTGAACTTCTAGTGACTGGCCAGACAGGCTATCAGATTTGCCAGTATTCTCTTGTGAGATATCATACGTGCGGCACTTACAGCTCCTGTTATTTTGTTTCACATGGAAACTTTTAGCATCCTATCTTATATTGTTCTACAATAGACCCTTGAAGTAGAATTAATAAGCTACACTATGTATATAGGATTTTTTTTTTAAAATTGCTTCTTGGAGATCTATTTGTTCGAGTAGCACAGAAGTCCTGCCATACTAATTTTGAGATGTTGAAACAGGTTTCCACAAAATGGCAACCGAAAAATGGCTGCAGACCTATACTCGATGAAGCTCCTGTGTTTTATCCTACTGATGAGGTAAACTTGATAGTGATAATTCTAAATAAATCAATTCCTTAATGCCACTTTGACCATCGATTCACTCTCCTTTTACTCATACTGTCCTAATGTTTCAGGAGTTCAAGGATACTCTTGCTTATATTGCAAGCATAAAACAGAAGGCTGAATCTTACGGTATTTGCCGCATTATACCACCTCCTCATTGGAAACCTCCATGTCCTCTAAAAGAAAATGATGTTTGGAAATGTGCTAAGTTCACTACACGGGTTCAGCAATTAGACAAATTGCAAAATAGGGAACCAGTTCGGAAGAAATCGAGAAATCATATACAAAAAAGGCGGAAGAGAAGAAGGCGTACAAAGTTTGGAATGACTCGAAGGCGTAATGCTTCTGCCATTGCTTCTGATGCCAATGATTGTGCGGCTTCAGATACAGAGGACAAATTTGGATTCCAAACGGGTTCTGACTTCACACTTGAATCCTTTCAGAAATTCACCAACATCTTCAAGGAACGTTATTTTGAAATTGAAGGTGTGTGCAAAAATATGATGCCCAGTTCTGAGGAATGTCACAAGAAGTGGGAACCATCAGTGGAGGAAATGGAAGGCGAATTCTGGAGGATAGTTGAGAAATCAGCTGACGAAGTTGAGGTACAGTGGCTTAACAGTTACAAGAAATCATATATCAATCGATCTGGAGAATTTATTCTGTTCTCAAATGTTATGACAGGTACATTACGGTGCTGATTTGGAGACAGGAACTTTTGCTAGTGGGTTTCCTAAAGGGAACCAGTTATCTGAAGGTATTGCAAATCCGTATGTGCTGTCAGGCTGGAACTTAAATAACTTACCGCGGCTTCCTGGTTCTGTTTTGGTGTTCGAGAAAGAAGATATCTCTGGTGTTCTAGTACCCTGGTTATATATTGGGATGTGTCTTTCATCATTTTGTTGGGTATGTCCTGCAATTTATTATTTTTTAGATATTTCTAGCTTCATATAGGTTTATAAATATCATTTGTTGGAGTATAAGAGAACCCACTACTTGGCCACACATGCACCGGAAAATTGCATATCAACCATTTACTGTGTGAATTGTGAAATGAAACTTCCCTTTTCCTTAAGTTGCATGAGTTGCGTTCTTTAATATTTTTTCCTTAGATATATCAAGAGTGCAATATTTTTAGCTAAGGAAAAGTTTGGATGTAATCATACTGACACTTGTTTCTTGTTTTGACTTGTATTTGGTGATAGCATGTGGAAGACCATCATCTTTACTCTTTGAATTATATGCATTTTGGTGATCCAAAAGTATGGTATGGGGTTCCTGGCAGTGATGCTGTAAAATTAGAGGCTACCATGAGAAAGCACTTACCTGCATTGTTTGAAGAGCAACCTCATCTACTGAATGAACTGGTAATTTCTGGTCTTTCTTCTCCTTACAGAAGCTAGAGATTCTATAATTACTTTTTCCCTGGAATTTAATGTGTTAACTTTGTGATGTCGATACTTTCCTCACAAAAAGTTTATGATTAGATGAAGTTCATTCCTATGTCTCATTTTCTTATTTAATAGATTATATTATTAATAGGAAAAATTTCTACAGCAGTCTGGCTGTAATGGACCAGGCCGTTGCAACAGAAGTAAAAAACAGAAACAGCTGTAGCTGTGAGTGCACCATAACAATGTGATGTTCATGACCCTACCACAGCAGAAAACTCCCCATATTAATAACTACATTTGTAGTTGAGGATTCCTAGAAAAAAACATTGCTTAGTTTGTTGCTTGAGGGTGCAAATTCTAGTAAATCGATGTGGTTAAAACTTAACCATCTGAGATTCATAACTGAAGTGCATAATATTTATCAAAATGATATATAGAAAAAAAGTCATGGTATTGATATTTTACTGGTGTCTCATTGTCTGTTTCCTTAAAGGTAAAACAGTCTGCCATGGTAACTGTAGATTCTAGTTCACAAACAATCCAAAGGGTGTGAATAGTCTTGTTATGGATAGACCAAATAACCTGGGCTGTTTACGGTAATTTGGTCTTCATTCAAATAGGGGTATAACAGCGAGACAATAAGTTTGATCAGAAAAATAGAAGAAAATAATATTTAATACTGTTCTCTATGTTTCATTTTTGTATGACAAGCTGAAATGCTTAATAGTCGTCACTATCAGCAGTAGTCTACATGATGTGTTTGAAATACATCAGACTTGGTCGTTGATGCAATTTTCAAGTGCTTTATATGTTTGTTTGGGTTTTATTTTGTTGACGATTCTCTGTTAGAAAATATTAATATGAAGACTGTTTTTTTTGGTAATCTAGCTATCTATGAAAATAACTTATTGTTATATTCTGTAGAGTTATTTGCATATTGAAATCCCATACGGCATAAGATATTACTTACTAGTGGAATTCCTCATTTCTTCTGGGTGGAATATTGACAGTTAATGTTCCATTTCAATAAAAGTGGAACCTGTTTGTCGAAAAAAAACATTACAGATGATTTTCAGCTTGAATTCATTGTTTGATATGTGGTTTCCTTCTATTATAAAGGTTTTTATTGAGAAGTTACCTCGGAAATGGACTGCAACCTTGTTTTGACAAATTCATCTTTTGGAGCAGGTCACACAGTTATCTCCTACAGTTCTAAAATCTGATGGTGTGCCAGTTTACCGTGCTGTTCAGAATGCTGGCGAATTTCTCCTCACATTCCCTAGGGCATACCATGCTGGGTTCAACTGCGGCTTCAATTGTGCCGAAGCTGTAAATGTTGCCCCCGTAGATTGGCTGCCCCATGGTCAGTGTGCAGTAGGACTTTACAGTGAGCAATGTCGTAAAACGTCAGTATCCCATGACAAATTGCTGATAGCTGTTGCCTGTGAGGCTGTGAAATCACTCTGGGAGCTATCACTTGGTAGAAGAAATTCTGAGAACTTACGATGGACTGGTGCTTGTGGGAAAGATGGGGTACTAACTGAAGCTGTCAAGGTACTTTCACTAGCAGAAAACACTGGTTTTGTTCAAGTATCTTTGGACATTATTTTTCCTAATACTAATATATATTTCAGGATCGTGTTGCTATGGAGAAGAAAAGAAGAGAGAACATTATACTTTCCTCTGAAGTGAGACGAATGGACACGAACATTGATTCCTCAGACGAGAGAGAATGTGCATGTTGCTTCTATGATCTGCACCTATCTGCTGCTGGATGTGCGTGCTCTCCAAATCGCTTCACTTGTTTAAATCATGCAAAAATGCTTTGTTCATGTGATGCGAGTAGGAGGTTTTACTTATTACGCCATGACATAAGCCAATTAGATACTCTAGTGCATGCTTTGGAAGGTGATTTGACTGCTGTTCGCAAATGGCTAGGGGATCTTGGTTTGCTTTCATCATTAGTAAATTCAGAAGACTCCAGATCACCACGAGCAGATAAAGATAATTGTGAACCACAAGGACATAAAATCAACATCAATGTTACTAATGGTGATTTCCCTGTTCATGATCGTCCAATTCAAGTGAATGATTCTATCTGTCTTGATAGGAAAGAAGATGTCTTCTTCTCACCTGCAGCAAAAGAGATTCTTAATATTAATGAGCCTTATGGAAGTGGCAATGATGATGTTCCAATAGTTGCTGAATCAAGTTGCAAAAGACAGAAATATATTTCTAAGGGTATCATTAAAACTGAAGGGGAAACTAAAAGCTGTGATGGAGAATCAGTTTCTGAATTAAATGCTGTTGGTTCTTATGACATTCGTGAAACAAGATGGGGCAGAGTATTGAATGAACAGTGTCTTGATATAGACATGGAAGACCGATGCGCAAAACTTGCAGACAAACCTGAACAGCCGGAGATACCCATAGATACATTTAAGATGAATTCCTCTATTACTGAGGAGATGCTTTTAACTGAAGGGGAATCTTCTTCAAACTTCAAAGCCACGTCAGTTGATGGTGCTGGCAGCGATAAACCTCCTATGGAGTATGAGATTATGAAGAAGACCAATAATGTTGTCGGGCAGGGCTTTGAGCATGAATTCTTTGTTCCCCAGAATCATGTGGACTTCACTTCTCTTGAGAGTTATCCCATCAGAAATTCTGACGGTGCATCATGTTCTAGAAATTTTGAGCAATCCCACAAATGTAGTGGGAGTGTGGTATTTGGCTTTGACCTGCGGCTTCCCCAGCCATCTTTGTACCCATTATCCGATAGTAAGAGCATTCAACTTACAGATGCTGGTTCATTCAGGTCGAACAATTCTAACAAATCTGCTGGTGAAGTGGAGATTTCCTGTCAGACAGCATACTGTGTCGAGGTGCTGGAGGTGGGAACCACAATGTCTGGGAAGTCATGGTGCAACAGGCAAGCCATATTTCCGAAAGGTATGGTCACACTAGGCTTCCTCTCTTATTATATTCTATTTTTACTTGCTTTGACTTACGGCATCTCAACATGATATGGCACATAATTGTATTCTTGTACACATTGACAAACTAATTTCCAGGGTTCAGGAGTCGTGTCCAGTTTATTAATGTTCTTGATCCAACAAAGACATGTAACTACATTTCAGAAGTAATAGATGCTGGATTTTTGGGGCCACTGTTTAAGGTAAGAATTATCCTACACATGAACACATCTTTTCCTCGAATATGTTTTTTATTTTCATGGAATACACAATAATACATGCGTATTTAGCCGGACATAGAGGGAAGAAATTTTGCTTTTTGTATTGGCTTGTTCATAGGTATGGTCTTTGCATGGTTGGGAAGATTCTTATTTTGGTTGATTTTCTTTCTTGGTTGGATAGTTTTTCTAACGTTTTGCAGTTTTCCTGCTCAAATGATTCTTAATATAATCCAGGACTCATCCTCATATTCTGTCTTCTTGCAGGTTACAATAGAAAAGAACCCTGAAGAATACTTCACAGGTACTTCTGCTGGAAATTGTTGGGAAATGGTGCAAAGAAGATTGAATGAAGAAATTGCAAGGCTACATGCTCAAGGAATAAGTTCTGCCATAGTACGACATTCAGCAGTTCTCAATGGGCTGGAAATGTTTGGATTTTTGACTCCTAAAATAATCCAGGTACAGTATTTGTCAATGCTGTGTGGTCTTAGCCTCCATTCTTTAGTGGATTCCATGACAAAAGTTTGCCACTAGCCTAGTAATGCTAAAATTTGACTACTTGTTTACTATGTTTCTGAATTCACTTGACAAAAGGTGACATCCGCATCTAACACGACCCTTCTGCCTTAACAATCTGAACAGGTTATTGAGGCTTTGGATCCTCAGCATCAATGCTCAGAATATTGGAAAAATAAAGGATATCATAAGTTGGGATTCGAACAGAGAGTTTTGAACCGTCCATTGGAGTGTAGCAAGGGGTCAAGCAGCATTTCAGATGTGAGGGCAACAAAACTGTTCGGTGTGGATCTAGTTAAGCAGGAATAGTGTGATTTTGAAACCACAAACTAACATCGAATGTATTAGTTGGAGAGTCTTCTACTTGAAAGCCTACTCGAGAAGGTGAATTAAGAACTAAACATGAGGCGTCAGATTTCTACTAGTAGATCAGGCAACAAAAATGACTGCGAGACTAAAGAAGAAAGATGTACATAAATTAGATCCTCATTTTTATTGATCTCATATAGGACAGGAAAAAGCACCACTGCCGTTTGTGCTGCCAATATTTTTCTTTTCCTTCTTCAGAATTGATAGTTTTTTTCTGTTTTATTTCCTGAATATCTATTCTTGTTTGTCTCTAATTCTTTGGAACCTCTCGAACGAGAGTTACTCCGAGATCTTATATCAACAATTGTTTCTTGATGCAGTAACAAAATCACTTTTGAGTTCATCTACTAGTCGAACCTTTCTTGTAGTTGTGGTTGGTTTCATATAGTTACACGTTTTTTTTCTCTCCCTTCTAAAATTCGTTCTTTTGTTTCGCACTGCTGGAGTTGCATACCAACTTTGATCGTATAGAAATCACCAAAACAGTGCATTGACTACATATGCAACGCTACATTCTTTATCTCTTGAAACATGAATCAGCTAGAACCTTACGACAATAGCAAACCAATGCAAGCAGTCCTCAACTCACACTTGTTATTGGTTAAGCTACTCGTGAACAAGATTTGGCCTTGATATCAATTCGTTGCTTGAGGGCCGACAAGTCACAAGGAACGAGGGAGACAAAAGATGAGAAAAAGAAAAGATTGTGAGTGATGAAAACGAAAGAAAGAAAGAATAATTGAAGGCGTAAATGAAAGAAAAGAATTCCAGGAGGAATTGTGACGTTACTGAACTTCTCTATTAGTAAATGTTCTCCTTTATTGTAAGATTTCAAAGTTTGTTTTGACATTATTAATTACTTTTATTCTTTCCAAGTTAATAATGATGATAGTGTAATATTCTAGAAAAACAAATAGTAGAATAGAAAAAAGTTTAAATTCAAATTTCTTAATTTATACAATACAACAAAATATAAAAAAGTTTTAGTTAGAAAGACTGTGGACTTATTTAGGAATGACTTTGGTAGTTTATTTCATCCATCCAAAGTATTACAAGGCAATCTATCTCATATTCAAGTACAGGCAGATTTACTGACTAAATTATTGAATGAAATAGTTCTTATACCTAATAGGGACTACTTGGTTTGGAATCCAACCTCAGATAGAATTTTTTCAGTTAATTCTTACTACAAATTCTTAAATGATGGAGGCCTTAGGTTCCTCTTACATGGAAAAATTTGGAAAATTTGGGTGCCTTTAAAGATAAAGCTTTTTTGATGGTTAGTCCTCTTTAACAAAATTTTAATCAAGGATAACTTGTGTAAGAGAGGCTAGAGGGGTTCTGATGTCTATATTTTCTGTAATATACACTGTGAGACCAGCACACATCTTTCCATACATTAATCTTTTGCAAGTGTAATTTGGAATTTCTTCACTTCCTCCTCTATGTATCCTGGTTTTTTCAAATAGTAGATCTGTTTGATTTCTCTCTTACACTGAACTTTAATCTTACTATGTTCGGGTGGTATGTTTTAATTCAAGTCATATTTTGGTTAATATGGAATAAACGTAACAATAGAATTTTTAGAGAAAATAATAAATCATCTACTTTAATTATCAATGATATTATCTCTCTAATGCATTATTGGATAGAAAATCTGGGTACAGGTTTTGAAAAAGAGGAAATTTTGCACTCTATTACAACCATGCAACAAACTTGGACCATAGAGTAAGCACAATCAATGGCTCTAAATTCTGCTTCTTCCATGAGGATTTCTGATCATCTTTTGCCTCCTCCATCTAATTCAATCTCCAACATACCTACCTCTGCTAGGGATCTTGCGGCTGAGTAATTAATATCCTATTAATCATTGTACTACGTATCCTTTTGTGATAGATATTAGTATTGTTATTTTGTTAGAACTTTGGTTACATTACACATGTATTTTTTTGATGGAAACTTAGTGTCCCATGTTGGTTTGTAATTCTGAACATCTTTTTTATCTCTTGGTGGTGGTTTTCATAACCAAAGGAACAATTAATAATAAATTACCATTTTTCAAAAAAAAAAAACTAATAAATACAATTTTTACCAAAACTGTAGAGAAAACAAGGACAACTTAACCCTAGAGGTGATCTTAGCTTGTGTCATTCGAATTTGATAGAAGCCACGAACAAGCGGGCTACTGATCATAACCTAGATTATGTATTAAAGCCATTTACCATAATTGTTACCGATTGTAATCTAGAAACTAGTACTAGAATATTATGGGATATAGATTTATGGGTGATGTTAACTTTTAACTCATTTGCTATATGTTAGTTTTTGACATAAATTATAGAAATCAACTTCTATAGGAAATGGTAAAAGTTTGTTTGGCAAAATAAAGACTCAACTTGAATTGTGGTCTATAGATTTGTATTGAAAGACAAAAATGTCTTTAGATTTACAAGTAAAAAAATAAAGATTTGTTCGGTAGCCTCCTCTCTTCCACTAGACAGCCAACATGGCCAATTGTTCGGAAGAATCCTCTCTCCCTCCCTCTCTCTCTCTCTCTCTCTCTCTCTCCTCCCCCTCCTTTTGATGGTGAGACTGATGAGAGCATCCAACATCTTGCGGTAGCAAGAAGCTTTTGGTTCTCTTCAACATCTTGCGGCAGCGGTGGCATGGACATTATGACCAGAGCACAATCACCATCCCTACCCTCTCTCGACGATTCCTATAAACTACGATGATTTATTATTTATCAATTGATCACCAACAAGATTCAATGACAATTATTGTGGTAATCTAGTAATATTTAAAAATTGAATGTTATTATGTTTTTTCACTGTATTGTTATAGTTCTTTGAACCTTGTTGAGCTACTTATGTTCATTTTGAATCAATTTAGATGTAGGGATTTTTTCCCTAATCAAATCAGATAAACAATTGTATGTCACTGTATAGAATTGATTCTATTTCAGGAATCTAAATTGATTCTTGAATGAACATTTGGGGATTTTATTGTATGTACTGTATTGATTCCTTAAAGTCACTACATGTCACTTGCAAAATTCAATAAACTGGTTTATTTGAAAATGTTTATTAAGTAATAAGCATTTAACGTAATAAATTGGTATAAAAAGAATTCCAAATGCTATCTAACAAATTAACAGTGTTTAGTAAAATTATTGGATTATTATAACTTTTATTTAAAACTTTTTTTCCAAACACTGTGAAAAGGGGGAGAGAGGGAGGTCGTGTCGCGAGAGTCAAGGAAAGCAGGTTATGATTTTATGGTTTGGAGAAACACAAATGAGTCTATTTACATTAATGTTAAAGTCCAAAATCAAACCCTTCCTTTTTTTTTCTAACGGACTTCGCCTCTCACCACAACCGTTGGATCACATCAACCACCTCTATTCCCACTAGTCCAGGGTTTAAGAAGGAAGAGGAAAACACAACACTCACTCCGGTCATCACCACCATACGCCGGAGACAGAAAGAGAGATAGAGATATAGAAGGAGAGAGGAAGAGAGAGAGAGAGAGAGAAATGCACTCTCTCCGCCGCCACCTCACCCGACCAACCGCCCTCTTCTCTCTCCTCCGCCCCACCACCACCACCTCCCGTTCCCTCTCTACCTTCCGGCGTGGCCGCAGATCCTCCCCATTCGGCGCCGGAACCAATTCCTCCTCCGACGACAACGAAAACAATTCCTGGAGCAGACCCCGGGGCAAATCGGCCCCACCAACCGCGGACCTGGGGTGGGGCGGCGAGGACGTCTCCTCCTGGTCCACCGGCCTCACCAGGGACCACTTCGACGGCGGCACCGTCGGCCGCGTCGCCGATCCGCCCCGGTTGGAGGGGCCAGTGGAGGGGGAGGGGAGGTGGGAGAAGGGTCTGGGGAAGGGGAACATGACAGACAGGACCTTTGTGGACGGGTGGGAGGAGAGATTCAAGGACACGTGCCGGTTGCTGAAGCAGGTGAGGGAGCCCGGGACGAGGGTGGAGTACCTGAAGGACTCGGAGAAGAAGGAGATGTACAGGTTACACAGGGAGAATCCGGAGGTCTATGACGTGGAGAGGTTGGCGAAGGAGTTCAGGGTCATGAGGCAGAGGGTGCATGCGGTTCTGTGGTTGAAGGAGTTGGAGGAGGAGGAGGAGAGGAGGAGTGGGAGGAAGCTGGATGATTCCATCGAGAAGCTGCTGGATGAGTGCCCTGAGTAAGTTTCTTCGTCTTCAGCTTTTTCCCTTCTTCTTTTTTTCAAATGTGGCGTAATACTGAAATGTGAGCATTGAAGATAATGATGATGATGGTTGTATCTTTTGTATGTGACAGCTTGGAGCTTCCAAAATAATTTCTTTTCATGATGTTCTTGGAGATTTTGGTCCTGCTTTTAGTTCCCAACTTTGCTCTAGGTATTTTGAGAGTGATTCTTGAGGTTCTTTGTTATATTGTGTTTGGTAGCGTTTGTTTGGATTGATGGTTCTGGAATGGAAACTAGTGAGACAACACCAATGTGAACCTGCTGGATAAGTGCCCTGAGTAAGTAGCATGAATTGAAAATCATGTCTGACATAATTTGTCGGTGTGTATAAAGTAGTGAACTAGCTTTAGTTGAGTGTTAAGTGGTGGTGTGATATCTGTGTCTGTTTTATTTAGTAATGTGGTTATACCAGTTTGTAGATAGTATCTCCGATTCTCCATGGGAACTGTTGTTATAATCTTATAGGTATATGTTCTCATCTTTAAATGACTGATCACTAATCATGATGAACAGGGATTGTAAATCGTAATTCATACCTATTATGTTTTTGTTTGAAGCATTGGCTTATCACTCTGCTTAGTGTGGTTGTTGTGAGGATGATTCTTGTACATGTTTGTTTAAAATATTAATTAAAAGCTTTCTAAATAGTGACTCAGACAGCACTGTGGAGTATCAATGGTTTCTTGCTGACATGGTTTACATTGTGAACTCTAACAGTGATTGTTTCACCTTTACAGGTTTTTTATTTCACATGACAAGGAATTTCATATAGCTTCACTTCCATATAAACCTGATTTCAAAGTCATGCCTGTGGATTGGGATGGTACAACAAAAGATCCTGACGAAGTCCTATATGAGATCTCAATGAAGGAGGATGCGATGCTATATCAAGAGTTTGTGGAAAATATGAACTTTAACAAGAAAAAGGTAAACTTTCAACCTTTTTGTTTTTTGATAATAAATGTTTAGCTACCAATAAAATTGTAGTGAATGTTGAGTTGAATAAAATCAATTGCTCTTTTTAGCATATTCACCATAATTAATGCTTATTTCAGCCAGATTAATGTTTCTCAGATTGTCCATGAATATATGTAGTCATGTACACAAATAAGAAAGCATATCAAACAGATTATTTTAATGTTCAAAGCTTTAAGGTGATAACTTCTCAAATACAAGCCCCAAGGTGATCCTTGAAAATAAAACCCTGATTTTCCCCTTTCTCATCCAACTCATTTGTATTCATCACTTAACCCTAAACTATTTAAAATCCACCTTCGCAACTGAATTTAAGCTAATGTGATACAAGTAGCTTAGTTCATCAACTTTTAATAAGTTCCACTAATTCATCATTATGATTTATCTGAAATTGCTTGTTAATAACATAGAACATAAGTAGCTGTCTTTGCATTGTTAATCCCCATATTCCTGCTAATTTCCTTGCCTTACTTTTTTGTTCGTGTAGTTGGAAGTTAAGCAGAGAAGTTAACAACTAATGCTCATAAGTTTCAGGGCTTTCTTTAGGGATGAAATTGGATATGGATAATTCATACTATCTCCATCTTGTTGTCAAAAAACGCTAGTCTTGAACATGTCCATTACCACTTTACCATATGCACTCTTTTATCTTAAATCCTAGAAGTTAGGCTCTCTTTCAACCTCTCCAATTGAACCGAATGATGAACATATTATTTATGTTTTTGTGTCTCCTTCTACAGTTGTATCTTGTCTTCTTCATCACTTGGCAAATATTATGGTGTTGCTCAGTAATATGCTTTATTCTCTTGTGATGTTTCTTTGCAAGAAAAGTAATGCTCATGTTGTCACAAAACAAATTTATGTATGCTATCTTTCTAGTAAAGAATCTAGATCACAAGATAACAAAGCATATATCTATGCAATACCACTATATTCATGAAGTGATTGAGAAAGGTAAGGTTCAATTGCACAAGGTGGACACGAAGGAAAACATCATTGATATGTTCAAAAAGCTGGTTCAAGCAGAGGAGTTGAAATAGTGCCTAACATTCTATCCTTAACGACGAAATTGATAGACACATTCGAGCCTTATCTATGCAATTCCACTATATTCTGATATTCATGAAGTGATTGAGAAAGGAAAGGTTCAATTGCACAAGGTAGACACAAAGGAAAACATTGTTGATTTCTTCACAAAGTTGGTTCAAGCAGAGAAGTTGAGATATTGCCTAACATTCTATCCTTAAAGATGAAAGAGTAAGAAATCTGATAGACACGTTTGAGACATGTGATTTTGGCGGCACAATGGAGATTGTTAGGTTGGTTATATCAGAATCACCATATAGATCTTGGTAGGTTATAGAACTTTTAAGGAAATTTTGATCCTTTATAGCTTGAGCATATAAGGGCACCAATGCATGTTGAAAGAGAGATCTTTCTTCATTCATTAACAATGCTTGAAAACATGTCATCTATAAAATCCAATTTGTTAGAGTTTTGATTTGATAGAAACTCTTAACTTGACCCATACACATACTGTGTTGCATCTCCAACAACATTGAATAAAACAACATTCTCCAAGCACAAATGGATGGTAGAGGGTGCCTTCAAGTCCATCTTGTCCCCATTATCTTGAAGCATGTTTCTTCTCAATGCCACGTATTGCATGATGTTGTCCTTATTGGGTTAGGAAATCCTTAACTTTACCTTCTCTAGTTCAAAGTACTTCCATCAGATTTCTCCACCTTAAGTTGGCATGTCCCTTTTGTGACAATTTATCAACAGCATAGTAAGCAAACCTTGAAGTTGTGATGCCACTTATTGCGACAAGGAACCTCCATGTTGTTGTAGTTCACCTATACAAATCATGTAACGCAAGAAACAAGCAAGCAATACGCTATGATGGGATACTAGAAATCTAGAATTAAATGTGGTACAAAAACCAGAGAAAATGTAAACAACCACAACAAAAGATACGCATGGTTCATTTTGATAATAGGCTTCATCCACATCGAAAGGATATACACAAACCACCATTACTAATGAAGATTACAAATGTTTAAGAGATATCACCTAAATAATACAATTGCTTACTCTTGTTCCCTTACACCATCAACATCCTCACAAGTGCCAACTCCAAGTGAACCCTCAACATGTCACCAATCCGTTGTATAGAACCTTGATATATAGGATGGAAATGGAACAAGTTCACCCTAGGGAACACTAGCCTTTTCTCCAACACCTAAATGTAAGAAGACATAAAGATGATATCGCTCTAGATACATGTTTGTGCCTGTACATTCTTGGGCCATGATGGACCAACATATTAAGTTTTGTAACCTTACGAAGGGCAACATAATGATTCTGATATCACCAATCCGGAAGGATCTATCTATCTATTTATCTGTGTTATTAAATGAATACAAATACAGGTTCAGATATGCTAGGTATTAATCCATGTTTCTTTTCGATGATCCATGTTATGTATATAGCTAAGGATATGTTCAATTAGTTGTTACTTATAATCAGTACAATCAACTGTGCTGATTTGCATAATATTGAATGTCTCAATGTATTTGTATTCATATAGTTTAATAGCTGATATTAATTTGTCTTGTTATTCTTGCCCATATCATTTTTTAACACACATGATGGACCATTTCCTTTTACTTTCTATACCAATACCCATTCCTTTATCTATATCCATTATTTTCAAATATCTATTCCATATTCGTATAAAAAATTTCAAGAATATGGATGACACTTTTCCAAATTGTACGATATTCTTATTTGGATCTGCAACGTGAAGGATCGATATTTATATGATAACTACGCCCACATCTGCTCTTTGTCCAAGCCATTTTCATCCCTAATTGTTCATGTAGGATGTAACATAGCTTGTGATGGATTCCATGTGACCTTATCTTCTATTTTAGAGAACCTTACACAACACGACAACATAAATAGTTTCCGTCCAAATTGGTCAGGGTTGATTTTTAGCAGTAGATGTGATAGAGTTGCATAATCCCCTCCAATCCCTATATCTGACATGGTATAGCGGATTTATAGCTGATTATCTTTGTCCTTTTTGTCTTTTCTCATCAACCCTTGACTCTAAACCAACATTTTTGTTGGTTCAAAAGATTGCCGGAAGCAGCACCTACCCTGTGGATTGGTACTTGCCTGCTTGGAGATGATTTGGTGCCACCAAAATCTTCTCAATTTCTTTGATCGATTCATTTACTTGTCTTACATTTTAAGTGAAAACAATTGAGTTTGAATCTTACTACATGTACCTGGCAACTTGATTCATTTTCAGCTGTTGATGTCAAACACTATGTTTGTTCCTTGCTTAGATTCGTGTCTCTTGGTTTCCTTTTGTTTTGATCGGTATCTTGTTTGCTTGCATAGATTGCAGGTGAAGTATTTCACCACAAGTATAGCAGGAGGAGACCACAGAAGGGGTGGAAGTTCACTGTTGAGAAGCTGGGTCAACTCGATAAATGTAGAAGTGGAAGTGCCTTCAGGTTTGTGAGCATGCCTGATGGATCAAGCCGAGAGCTAAATGAGTTGGAGAAAATGTATGCAAGAAGAGAGACTCCTCGACGCAGAAGAAGGATCCTTCCATGATGTGCTGGTTGCTGCATACTTGCAGCAAACGGATGACCATGACATGCTTTCTGTAGCCGATGTTGTATGAAGAAACGTTTTATCTCGTGTTAGGGGGAGCACAGATAATGATATTTCACAGTGAACATACATTCTTTGTTGAGTTGTAATTTCATTATTTTGGGCATTGCTCAGAATCTAGCTCGAAGTAAAAGGCCAAAATAAGTTTCATGACCGTAGGTGATCTCGCCATTGTAGCTGGTTGGATAACTTTGGGGTGCTGTAAGCCCCATTCGGTTCATATGGCTGGTTGGATGACTTTGGGGTGTTGTGAGCCCCGATCGGTTAATGTCCAAAAGAAACAAGAAATATGCACGAGAAATTGGTTTCACTGCAACACATTCAATTTTAGATAAGTGTGTTTTTGTACCAATTTGTTGGATAGTATGTTGAGGTGGGTTCTGCATGCGTGTACCGTAAATCTCACTTCCATATTACCATGCGTGTATCATATATTATCTATGTTGATCAATGGTATGCTTAGACATGGAAAACAGGTTGGGTCAGCCTGTGCTCGACAAAAACACCTGTGGGCCAGGTCTGGTCTGGCCCGCCTAGGTCCGTCGGATAGGTTCATTTCGGCCCACGGGAACCTGTCGGGTCAGGCCGGGTCGGCCCGCGCCCTGCTGCGAGCCATGGGTCGTGCCGGGCCCATGCCCTGCTATGGTCGGTCCGGCTGTTTCGTGGGCCGGGTCGGCCCGACCTGGTCCGTTTTCCATGTCTAGGTATGTTTAAATATTCTTCTATGATTATAAGAAATACTTTTGAAAATTATTTTCTTAGACTGTTCAATAGTAATAGAAAAGTATATCCTATTGAGTTGAGGTGAGAAATTTTATTCTTAAATAAAATACAAATCAGACTTACAATTAACATCACTTAAGATGAAATAAAGGAAAGTTTGTTCAACCTTGTTGGGGACAAATCACCAGGCTCAGATGATTTTTCAGTATGTTTCCTTCAACATTTTTGGAACTTGAGAAAAGTTTGATTATTTTGAGATAGTCAAAATTTTCTTTAAAAATCCTAACCCTATGGTCGTAAGAAGTATAAATTAAACTTTCATAGTCTTCATACCTAAAAAAGATAAAGATCTTAGTGAGCAGGATTTCAGACCTATTAGTTTACTCAATAGTACTTACAAAATATTATTTAAATGTCTGACAAATAGGTTGTGTCTTATTCTGTACTATTTTATTGAGAATAGTCAATGTGTCTTTTTACTAGGAAGAAGCACAACTGATTGTTTTTTAGTAGCTCAGGAAACCTTGCATTACATGCATAGTTCAAAAATCCTAGGTTTCGTTTTAAAATTAGATTTTGAAAAAGCATTTAATAATATTAATTAGGGATTTTTGTTAAGAACACTTAAAGGCATAGGCTGTGAAGATTTGTGGATAGTTTGGATAGAAGCCTGTATATCATCAGTAAAATTTTCTATTTTGGTAAACGAGGTTTCAATTGGATTTTTTAGAGCATTAAATGGATTAGGATAGGAAAACCTGATTTCTCCCCTCTTATTTATTATAGCTACACATGTACTAAATAAAATACTATGTCTTGAGCTTCAAAATAATTTAGTCCCTGAGATCAAATTTCTTAGGAACAAATCCCAAGTGCTAAACATTCAATTTGTAGATGACACTATCATTTTCTTATCACCATCCATGGAAAACATAGTCAATATTAAGAGGATCCTGGCGTGTTTCCAAACGCATTCTGGGCTTAAAATAAATTATAAAAAATTAACTCTTACAGGGACAAGTATCACTCAGGAGGAAATTAACAGAAGCTGTAAAATTTTTGGTTGTGGATAGGAGTCTCTACCTATAAAATACCTGGAGCTGCCACTCCATCATAGGAAAGCCTCATATTGTGATTGGTCTCCTATCTTAGATAAAATCACCTCAAAGCTAGCTACTTGAAAGGCTAATTATTTATCCATAGGAGGAAGGCTTACATTGCTAAACTCGGTACTGTCAGCTATACTAACATATTACTTATTTATCTTGCACCTCTCCACTAGGGTTGAACTAGAATTAAAACGATTGAGACGTAGATTCTTGTAGAGTTCGTCTTCAACAAATAAGAAAGGATACCATTTAGCCATATGGGAGTTGTTGTGTAAATCAACAAATAATGGAGGTTGGGGTATATTAAACCTTAGACAGTTTAACATAGCATTAAAATGTAAACTTTTATGGTAGCTTCTGTTAGATAACTCAAAATATCTGTGGATTAGCCTAATTAAGGCTAGGTACTATCGCACCTTTAAGGTAGGAAGTTTACTGAATAAACGGGATAGTAAGGAATCACTACTTTGGGTAAACATAAAAAATAGTTTCTCAATTTTCAATGTTGTTTCAAGTTTTTCCTGAACAATGGTGAAAATACAATATTCTGGGAAAATAAATGGAAGGGGGATTTTTCAATTAAGAATAGACACCCTAAACTCTTTTTGATTTGTAATGAGAAAAAAAAATAATGTTAAAAGGATGTTGAGTAAATATAACAACTACTTTGATTCCCTGTTCAAACTAGAAGACACAAGATCATTGAATATTAATACTCTACAACAACAGCTGGAAAGATTTTTAGATATTATGAGTAGAATAAATCTTAATGAAGAGGATGACAAATTGAATTGGTTGCTTACATCAAATAATATATTCTCAGTTAAAAGATGTTACGGAAGATTGACTGATGGGTGATTAAGAACAAGGTTACATCACATCCTTTGGAAAATCAAGATTCCCCCTAAAGATCAAGCTTTCACCTGCTTAGTAGTTCATGATAAAATTCTTTCAAAAGAAAACTTAGGTAAAAGAGGATGGAAAGGCCCATACAATTGCCTGTTTTGTGATATGAATAATGAATCTGTAAGACATATCCTAATGGATTAGGGGCGGCAATGGGTCGGGTCTAGACCCAGACCCATGGGTCTGGACCCGTTGGGTCTGGGTCTTGATTTTCAGACCCGTGGACCCGGACCCGTTAGACCCGCTCACTTATTGGGTCGGGTCTGGGTCTAAAAAAATCCAGACCCGTGGACCCGTGGACCCGCT
>JAMKQA010062656.1:0-15168 GCA_024699735.1 Posidonia australis
TGGTGCAGATTTTATGCTAGAAGAAAAGTAAGCATGCTTGCAAACGAGAGTATAAATTTGCATGAAGATCATCTTACAAGAAGGATAAGCAAAATCATCATTGAAATCTCATGAAAACATGACGAAATCAGACCATATGTAAGTTTCTAACATGCCTTATTCCAATGTAAAAGAACAAGAATTAAAGGAAAAGTGAGAAGGCCTACCTTGTCCTAGATGTTCCTTCAAAGAAACCCCAAGATAATAACCTCCTTGATGCTTTGGAATGGCTGAGAATATCTCTGGATGCAAGAAGAAAGCTAAGAGCTTAAAGGGATGGTTGCAGAATTCTGGTTGCAATTGTGTGTATTCAACTTTTCTAATCCCTCAAATGGCTACCTATAGGTGTCTATTTATAGGGAATTCTCAAGGGTAACCCATGGAGAATGTAGGGAGCCTCGTAGATAAAAAGCCTGGAAGATTCCATGGCATATTCGTTGCGCGAGGTAACAGCCATGGGAGGTGGAAAGCCAGCAGCCAGCGGCCTGAGAACTGGCTGGGCGCCAGGTATGTGCGCCCAGGAGGTGCGCCTGCTATGTGTGCCACCTTAGTGAGCTAGGTAAGTGTGCTAGGCAGATGTGCCAGGTAGGTGTGCTAGACAAGTGTGCTAGGTAAGTGTGCCGGCTAAGTGTGCTAGCTAAATGTGTCAGATAAGTGTGTCAGCTAGGTGCTCTCCCCTACTTGTCTGGTTTTCTAATTGGGCTTAGGGCCTATTGCAAGCTTAGGGTTGATCTGGCTAATGGGATTCAAGAGTCAGCCACATCCAAAGCATCATCTGGAAAATTATCAATGAGTCACCTCAAAATCGAGGTGTCTACAGTCTGCGAGGAGGCAAGGCGTTTGCTAAGGAGGTGTCTTGTTCCTTTAAGGGGATTAGGCATCCTTCATCTGTTGACCAGAGGATGTGTGTTCCCTTTAAGGGGGTTAGCCAACCACATAAGGTTCTTTCCCTCCTTGAACTCAACATATTGAAACACAACCCACACATAATGAGTCTCTAGATCTAAACAATTCACAAAAGCACTCCTTGTAGCCCCTTTTCAAGAGAACAAAATGCGATGTTCCACATTGAGCTTTTCTTGACAATGCCAAGTGTATCACACAACAACTTCATGCACTCCTTCATAGGATAAGGGTCAGTGGATGGTCGTGTTGCAACCTCCCTCCCTTTAGCAATCACCTCAACAATCTCTTTCAATCCATGGGTGAAACGATCAATCATGCTCAACTTAACTTTTTTCTAACTTGAAGATCCATCCACTTGTGCTTGCATTGTGGGTTGCAGAGATGAGTAGGTTGATTTCAATTTGGTTGACTCTTGACCCATAGATGAGTATCCCTCACAAGACATGGTGTGAATGCAATCGATCAAACATTTGAGAGAAATCTCCAAATGCACTATCATTCGTGGGTATGGAACCATCCTCCTTACTAGAGTCTGCAATCACTACATTACTTCCATTTGTAATCGTTCCTTGAAAGTAACTCCTTTTCATTCTTCAATCAATGATATTTGAATTGTCCTGCATCCTTGTACACCTGTAATATGAGAGTGAAGCAATAAGATGTGCTATTTGTAATACATTATCTTCATGGTAATCATCGACATGTTTAATATGTGAATTCACGTAAAAAACAAGTAAAAAAACTACCTTGGTTCATTTAGCCCACCAATCAGGTGTTTGTGCATATGTTTCCCTCTCTGAATTCCATCCCACTATCGAGTCTCACATCCCAAGACCTTCCAAGCTTGCCATTCTCTCTTCAGTTGGTTGCACTTGTTCTTCATTTGTTGTTGGCTATGACAAACTTTTGTTTCCTCTTCAAATCTATTTATTAGTTTGGTGTATCTAATGCTAGTTAGTGTTCCTAATGGTTTGTTTCCTAGTGCCGTTTGCTCAAGGAATAACTTGATGAAGAGCATAGTATTGTTGTCATCCCAATGTGCTTTTGGCCTCTTTGGACTAAAGTTTGCAGGAGATACCATCCTCCTTCTACCTCTTCCTCTGTTGTCCCTCCCTTCACTCATGGAACTTCTAGCATTTAATTGGTAAGCACCTCTAGAATTGCCACTAGAATTAACCTTAGTTTGGTCCATCCGCTTCAAAAAGTTCAAAAGATACAAGTTCATGGTCATGCACCTCACATTTCATAAAAACATTACAAATCGAAATGCTAAAAAAATCTGAATTCGTAATATTAGAAGTAAAACAAACTACATATAAATCAAGTACATGATACCACTATCCTCATTTCATAATACAACTTCATAGCTTACTACAAGATTATGAAATAGTACTAGTTCATAACATACTACAACTTCATATCATACTACAACACTAGTCATACAAACTTCTAACTTGCTCAATTGACTCTTCGAGCTACAGCAATGGAATCTCCAATGTGGTTCTGAGTCTCTACCATTTCAATAGTATCTTGAGTGCTTGCCTCCGTACTTCCAATTACCTTCTCGCTACAATTTTTTGTGGTAAGATCCTCTTCTAAATACTACGATGGCAATTCATCACCCATCCTTTGCTCCACTATGAAGTTATGGAGAGCCATTGCAACAATAACAATCTTAACTTACTTAGAGAATGAGAATGGGGCCATCCTACCGAACATTCTCTAACCTTTTTTTAACACATTGAAACATCGTTCTATGATATTCCTTCAAGATGAATGCAACATGCTGAGATGTTCTTCTTTTCCTCTTGCTTCAACTTGTTGGAATTTAGGCAAGTGGTATCGTGTACCACAATAAGAAGCCAAAAAACCAATTCTATTGGGATATCCAACATTCATGATGTAGTATTTATCTGTTTAAAATGAAATAGTTACAAAAGCTTATTGGTAAATAGAGGTAATTTATTGAAGTTGAAAAGTCGCATTCACGTACCATGGGGTGGAAACAAGAAGTTGTGGATTGGATTGTGCATGACATGATTCAAGACTCTACAGTCATGGGCTTAACCGTCCCACCTAGCTGAGACAAATATGAACCTCAAGCTGAAGTCACATATGGCCCTGACATTTTGCATGCAATATTTATCATCTCTATCACACTTAAATGTTACTTCTTGTTCTTTTGGCACAATAGCATGGATGTGAGTCCCATTGATTGCTCCAACACATTTTTTAAAATGGGGATAGTATTTTCTTCTATTGTTGTGTTGTATGTGATTAAGAGTGACATTGAAACTCTCTTTAGGTTTTATCAAGTCTATAGATCATATGTACACCACATCAAGTACTAGGTTAAAGTATCTACTAATTGTCTCTCCAAATTGTTGCAAGTTGCGTAGCACATGACGGTTATTACAACCCATTGCAATGGTTTGAAGGAACATTCTTAACTGCTCTTCCATAGACACATATCGTGATTCTCTCAACATACGCTAACCTCTCAAAACACTGGCTAATCTTACAAAAATACCGAGCATTAAGCAACAAGAATGAAAACAGTTGTGATAGTGACTGCTATGCATGTTCTTAACAATATCATTGCCCGTGAATGGTGCATCATGTACTTGGTTCCCTAATGATGACTTCTTGAAATACATCTTCACCAAATTTAGGGTAGCTAGTATAATCCAAGATTCATCTTTATCATTGTTGCTAGATTACACAGGTTTGTCACTTGACCCAATATCATGAGAGCTAATACTACTATTATCATGATTAAAAAACATTCTATATAAAACAAAAGAAATTTAACAATTACAAATTATCATTTGTAAAGATATAACAATATACAAAAATAAAGTGATCATTTTATAAAATATACATATAACAACTAGAAAGAAACAAAAATAACATGAACCATTTATTACTACAACTTCAAGAGCTTAACAGAAACCATTTAATACATGAAGATAATAAATCAAAACAACATCCATTGTATATGTAAACAAACAAAGGCCTATTTACCATCACGATAAATTTTGAAAGTGGACAAGCTCTAATAAATGGTTTTCATTCACAACTATGCACTCCATTTAAAATGAATAAGTATGCATTCCATAGGGAACTTTAAAGATAAAAAATAATGCATTGAAGATCAAAGGGGGCTTTATCAAGTTCTCAATCCAGATGAAAGGGAAATAATACATTCAACATATACAATGGTTTTCTCAAGTTTTATCAAGTTTTCGTTCTAGATTCAAGGGAAATAAAATAGATCAAAATATCTTCTCAAGTTCACTAACATATCAAAGGGTTTTATTAAGTTTTCATTCCATATCTAAGGAAAATAAAACAATTTAAAATATTTTCTTAAGTTCATACATAGATCAAAGGGTTTTATCAAGTTTTCATTCTATGATTGAAGTGGCATTTACCATCATGATAAATTCTCAAAGTGGAGAAGCTCTAATAAAATGTCTCACCATGGCCATGGAAAGGGTAAGGCCCCTACTGAGGAACCTAGTTCTCAAGAGGAGGGCAAATGGTAGGGTATGTGCACCGAATTGTGGAACTTGGTGCACGGGATTTCTCACGCTTTCAGTAAAGGAGGTTCTAGTGGATCATCAGGAGATTTGTGATTATATCAGCTGAGCAAACTGTGTGTGTCAATGTTCAAAGGCAAAGATGGGACCAACGAGAGCAAGGCATGGTTGCAAAGAATTTTGAAATTTCTAGAGAGCATGGCGTGCTTAGAAGAGCATTGGATACGATTGGCTACTATTTGCTAGAAGGAGATGCAGATTAGTAGTGGAGTTTTCGGACTTTGTTAGGATTAGCATCTAGTGGTAGGACTTTGAAGTGGCCTTCTACAACAAGTACTTTCCTAGTCATGTGAGGGATAGATTTGACCAAGAGTTTCAGAGTTTGTAGCAAGGCAGTATGACAATGAGCAAATATGAAGCTGCCTTTGCCTGTCTAAAATAGTTCGCCCAGACCTTTGACTCTGAGGTGCAGAGGGCGAAACGTTTCTAGAGAGCCTCCAGCCAAGGCTGAGATTGAACATGATGACTTGTCAGTGTCAAATAGTGGAGGAAATGGTCGAGATGGCTTCTCTTTTTGAGGATGAACACAAAAACTTCATGGAAGATCGTCCTAAGGGAAAGTCTAAGACATCTTTCGCTACGCAGTTTTCCTTTTTTGGTATGCCAAGTTTTAGTTGTGTTGGTGTCTCCGAGAAGAGAAGGACGGAAAAGTCTGGTGGTGTTTCTAGTGGCCGACATAGTTTTGCAAGCAAGAGCGACACTAGTTCCAGTGGACCAAGAGAAAGATATTGCTACCAATGTGACCAGGTGGGTCATTTTGCTGCAAACTGCGCTCGTTCACAGCAAGTGCTGACCTAGGTGGTGTGTTACAACTGTGGAAGGCTAGGGCACATATAGAGGTTTTGTCCTAACCCTTGCAAGAGAGTAGGGAATACACCGCAGCAACTAACCAGGGGACGTGTCCTCACCATCATTGCTCCTGACACTGGGCCCTCTAGGGATGTTGTAGAGGATAATTATTTGTAGTTTCTGTGTTGTAAAACCCTCCATGTAACTATTTGTAACCTCTTTTGTATGTTAGATTGTTGCTTAATTTAAGGATGTTGCTTTGATGGTTTGTGTTTGGCCATTAAGTTCCTTTCTTGTGGCGGGCTAGATGACCAAGGTTTTGTTTGACTCACGGAGTTCTTTCTTCTATATCTTTGAATCTTTTGCAGTGGAGATAGAGGATAGACTAACTAGGCAGGTCTTTCATCTTAATATGGTGACGTTGCTTAAGGAGCACAGTTTAACTTGGAGGCATTTGCGGTCTATCAGTTTGGCACTGAATGGATGGGAGTTTAATGCCAATCTCATCATCATAGACATGCAAGAATATGATGTGATATTAGGCATGGATTGGCTAGCTCAGCATTCTGCTCTGATTGACTGTGCTCGAAGGAGAGTATATTTTTAGTCTACTGGTGATGGTTCCTTCTTTGTGCAAGGTGTGTGCTAGGGTGAGCATAAGTTCATTATTTCAGCAATGAAGGCATACAAGTCGTTAGCTAAGGGTTGTGTGGGGTATCTAGCTACTATTGTTACCTCCACATCTCTTGAACTAGGTATTCACAATATTTCAATAGTATGTGAATATCCCAATGTGTTTCCTGATGAATTGCTTGGCATGGCACCTCATAGGGAAGTAAAGATCTCTATTGATCTGGCCTTAAGGTCTGGTGTTGTTTCAAAGCCCCCTTATCACATAGCACCAGTAGAGTTCAGAGAGCTTAAGACTCAGTTGCAGGAATTACTAAATAAGGATTTTATCAGGTCGAGTGTATCTCCATGGGGAGTGCCTGTCTTGTTCATTCGCAAAAAGGATGGCTCACTTCGATTGTGTATAGATTACCAAATGTTGAATCAAATAACAATGAAGAACAAGTATCCTTTATCCCGCATTGATGACTAGTTTGATTAGTTGCAGTCTGCTTCAGTATCCTCAAATATTGATTTGAGATCAGGATACCACCAGTTGAGAATCCAAGACTCAAATATTTAGAAGATTGCCTTTTAGATGTGGTACGGACACTATGAGTTCACAATTATGCCTTTTGGCTTGAGCAATGTACCAGTTATGTTCATGGATCTGATGAACAAGATATTCAGACCATTCCTGGACTAGTTTGTAGTGGTCTTTGTAGAATATGTGTTTATCTACTCTTCGAATGTGGAGACTCATGCCTCGTACTTGAGGGCAGTGTTGGATAGTCTGAGACAATATCAGTTGCATGCCAAGTTCTCCAAGTATGAATTCTGGTTGAATGAAGTCATGTTCCTCGATCACCTTATTTCTGGAGAAGCCATCAGAGTAGATCCTATTAAGGTTGAGGTAGTGAGTAGCTGGGAGAAGCCCAAGATAGCACTAGAGATTAGAAGTTTCTTGAGTTTGGTGAGCTATTATAGGAGGTTCATCAAGGACTTCTCCTCTATAGTTGCACCATTGACAAGGTTGACTAGGAAGAGAGTACAGTTTGTTTGGGATCAAGACTGTGAAGTGAGCTTCAATGAGTTGAAGGCTCATTTGATTTCAGCTCTTGTATTGACTCTGTCTTCTGGTAGTGGTGGCTTCATTGTATACAGTGATGCTAGTGGTGTTGGGTTGAATTGTGCTCTGATGCAACATGGAAATGTTGTGGCATATGCCTCTTGCCAACTGAATGACCATGAGAGGAATTACCCGACCTATGATCTTGAAATGGTTGTCATAATGTTCATGTTGAAACTTTGGCGACACTACCTTTATGGTGAACAAGTTGAGGACCTTACTAATCACTAGAGCTTAAAGTATATCTTTACTCAAAAGGACCTCAACATGAGGCAGCATAAGTGGATAGAGTACCTCAAAGATTATGATTTTGTTTGTCCTACCACCTTAAGAAGGCCAACGTGGTCACCGATGTTTTAAGTCAGCGTACGCACGTGATGGCAACCTGATAGTCAAAGAATAGATCATGCTTGAGGATTTGGTGGGATGCAAACCCGAGAGGCAAGCTCGGGGAAAGGTTGGTTCCTAGGTGGCCAACCTGTCTATTCGCCCCAAGTTAGTTGAGTTTATTATTGCTTGTCAACAACTAGATCATTTTGTGTAGGCTATTTATGAGAGGTTGGAAGCTGGTGGAAAGTCTTATCTCTCTATTGGGACATATAGAGAGCTGAGATACGATCTGTTCCTATACATGCCCCTGTATGAGGAGGCCAAACAAAGGTTGCTAGATGAAGTTCATCGATCCAAGTACACTATCCATCCAGGGAGTACGAAGATGTACCAAGACCTAAAGAGGAATTCCTGATGGCTTAGCATGAAGAGAGATGTTACTGACCATGTGGCAAAGTATATGACTTGCTAGCTGGTCAAGGTAGAGCATTAGAAGCCTAGAGGAACTTTACAACCCTTGGACATTCCTATGTAAAAGTGAGAACACATATCCATGGACTTTGTGACAAGTTTGCCATATACCAGGGGGAAGAACGACACTGTGTGGGTGATTGTAGATCGAATGACTAAGTTTGCACATTTTCTGGCAGTCCAAGTGAATCTCCCTATGCATCGCTTGGCAGCACTGTATGTATTTGAGATTGTCTGGTTGCATGGTGTTTCTATGTCCATTATGTCTAACAGAGATACAATGTTTACCTTGAGATTTTGGAGGATTCTACAGGAGGCTTTTGGCATAGTGCTCAACTTTAGCACAGCATTCCATCCCCAGTCTGACAGACAAATAAAGAGGACCATTTAGACGTTGGAGGATATGCTCTAAGCATGTGCATTGGATTTGTAGTGGTCTTGGAAGGACCACCTTTCTTTGATAGAGTTTGCCTGCAACAATACTTACCACTCCAGCATTAGGATAGCACCATACAAAGCCTTGTATGATAAGCCATGTAGATCACCAGTCCACTGGAGCGAGGTAGGTGAACAACAACTTCTTGATCCTGAGATTGTGCAGTTGTACGTAGATAAGGTGGATTTAATCTGTAAAAGACTTGTAGTTGCACATAGTTGGCAGTAGAGTTATGCTTACCAGAGGTAGAGATCAATGGAATTCATGGTGAGAGACTTTGTATTTCTGAAGGTTTCACCAATTAAGGGCGTAATGAGGTTTGGGAAGTGAGGAAAGTTGAGTCCTCGATATAGTGGCCCATACCAGATCATGCAGAGAATTGGCGAAGTAGCCTATTGTCACGCCCTAAATTTTCCACAATAATTTAAAACAATTAAATTACGGGAAAATTTCAGCCAAACAGTAAATATCTAACTACCAGGAACCTGTGTGTTCAGCTAGCAGACTCCAGACTATATGCACTACATTAAACCGATAGTATGTCTGCACCTGTAAACCAAAACCACAAGGAAAACGCATGAGTGACAAAAGTCACCCAGTACGCACCCCAAGGAAAACCAGGGAAAAGAAAACTATAATCCATTTTCCTTTTAAATTCATTTCGCAAAACATTTCTCAAAGCCTCGTAAACCAGGCCCACACCAGCCAAAACCACAAACCAGGGCTCTACTAGCCCAAAGCCACAAGCCAAGGCCATCAATGTCCAAAACCACACACGGTGAGTCGAGAAGCCCGGTGCCAGGCAACCTAACTCTGCACTGCCACGGTGAAGCCACCCTATACAGGAGTTATCACCGTCCCGCAATTCTCTCACCTAGAGAACCCTTACAAAGCCAACCCCTCCTAGGGAAGGCTATCCTGTCTCTCAAGACCTACCAGCTATGGGGCACGTATCCCACCTGCACTGGCCACCACAGGATACGCCTCCTCACGGCGTCCTCCACACATGGTGCTTAGGAGGGGGTATCATACCTCCACACCCAACAACACTCGAGCCTCAGTGCTCACAGCAACAACAGGAGTATCATACCTCTTCGTCATGCCACAAGACACCTCAACCCGCGGACCAAAACCCTAGCCTCGAGACGACAGTCAAGGAGTCTCATACATCCAGGACCCGATGCCCCTCAGCCTCAAGTATCTCGGCCCTCGACCTCAACCAAGGAGTCACGCTCAACCACCCGAGAATGTCGTCACATTCCCTAGTCCCGACGACACGGTCCCACACTATCTCGGCCCGCACACAGAAAACCAGGAAAACACTTTCCAAAATAGGCCAACTATTTCCTTGGAATCCATTTTCCAAACCATTTTCATATCTTTTGAAAATTCTTCCAAAACCTCGGCAAAGCGACGCGTCAGGTGTCCCAGGGGACCATCGCTGACGGCCCACAATCCCATCTCAATGGGACAAAACACGGTAATCCAAAAAGCCCTCCGAAAACACATTATATAAGCACATTTGGGCCTAGATTCGACATGCCGAAAACAGGTTTGGTATGCCGAAAACCCCTGGTTCGGTAGGCTGATTTGGATCGGTCGATCGAATCAGATCAACAGTCAACACTCAGGCCAAATTTGGTATACCAAAGCTGGTTCGGTCGACCGAAATCTCCTGCTTCAGGCGATCGTTCAAAATCGGACGACCAAATTTCAACCCGAAGACCTAAACTGACAGAAAAGTGGTAAGCCGAACGGAATCGGTATACCGAAATCCATTGGTTTGTTATGCTGTTTCCATTTCGGTATGCTGAATTCTGCGAAACCAGAAAACGGCCCAAACCCTACCGTCTTAAATCATCCCAACTGGTACTTCCGATCGGAACCCCTAAACAAGTACTAAAAATCTGTCATAAAACATAAGATGTAGGCCCTCGAGTCTACTCCAAAACCCAACAAACAAAACCAAAATCCATTCACCATGCATCGAGATATAAAATCGGAAATGCAGAAGGGTCAAAAGAACCCAAAACGCACCAACCATCATAAATGCCAATAAATTCGCCATAAGTTCTCATAAAATCACAATAAATTCTAGGAAAGTAAATTTACCTAGATTCCATCCAATCCTAGCATTTTCAACCAATTTCATGCTCTCTATTACATGAGGTGGAAATGCGTACCTGAAAATGTCTCCGACGATCTCCAACTATCCACGGCGAACTCCGGCGACCTCAGCCACACCACGACCCCAAGGACGCTCCACCCAAACTCCATGCGCCACCCAAGCCACCACAGCCCTCTACTTCACTCCCTCAATCTCTCTCTCTCTCTCTCTCTCGATGCGTGATGCAGGGGAAAGACAGGGGAGACAAGTGGAATGAAAAGGGGGAAAAGGGGGAAAAGGAGAAGAGGCGGAGAAGGAGGAGTGGGGAGGAAGGGAAAGAAGGGTGGGGATGGGAAAAATGCGCGTCAGGGAGGAGAAGGAAAGAAGAAGAAGGCGGCGATGGCCGTCAAAGGAGTGCGGTGCGGCTTATAAAGCTTGTGCCTGTAGTAGCTGGGAACGTGCTCACCTGCACATCTCATCCACCGACACACCACACGAGTAACCAACCACTCCGCCCAACCACCAACCACAACCAACAGCCCACAAATGCGGGCCCCACAGGGACCCCACACCTGGGCCCCACACCCGGGTCCCACACACACAGTGCCACCTCCGTACCAAGACCAGTGGAATCACTTTGTTCCACAGCACCTGCTCTTTGCAGTCCACAATCTTGACGGCATCCTCCACAAAGGACATATCTTCCTGGAGCCCTTCTGACTGAACTGGGATCACATGAGAAACGTCAGCCAGGCACTTCCTCAGCATGAAGACATGGAACACGTCGTGCACAGGTCTCTGGTGGTAGATCTAACCGATAGGAAACCTCACCGATCCTCTGGGTGATCTGGTATGGGCCAATATAGCGAGGACTCAGCTTGCCATGCTTCCCAAACCGTATGACACCCTTGGTCGGCGACACCTTCAGGAACACATAGTCTCCCACCAGAAACTCCAACGGTCTCCGCCTCCTATCGGCATAGCTCTTTTGCCGACTCTGTGTAGCCATCAGCCTACTCCAGATCAAATCCACCTTGTCCGTATACAACTGCACAAGCTCAGGACCATTCAACTGACACTCGCCCACCTCGCTCCAACAAATCGTAATCTGCATGGCCTACCGTACAAAGCTTTGTACGGCGCCATACCGATGCTCAAGTGATAGCTATTGTTTTAGGCGAACTCAATCAATGGCAAATGGTCCTCCCAACTCCCTTGAAAGTCTAAGGCACATGTTCTGAGCATATCTTCCAGCGTCTGGATAGTCCTCTCTGTCTGACCATTCGACTGAGGATGAAATGCCGTGCTATAGTTGAGCACAGTGCTAAAGGCCTCCTGCAAAGTTCTCCAGAACCTTGAGGTGAACCTCGTTTCTCTGATCGACACGATGGACACCGGAACACCATGCAGCCTCACCACCTCGATGACATACAACTCCGCCAAGCGGTGCATCAAAAGCTTCACTCGAATGGCCAGGAAGTGAGCAGACTTGGTTAGCCGATCCACTATCACCCACACGGTGTCATTCTTCCTTTGAGTTCGTGGCAAACCAATCACGAAGTCCATCGAGATGTGCTCCCACTTCCACACAGGAATATCCAATGGCTGCAAGGTCCCCCCAGGTCTCTGGTGCTCTGCCTTGACCAACTAACAAGTAATACACCTCGCCACATGGTCAGCAACATCTCTCTTCATGCCAGGCCACCAAAAGTTCCGCTTCAGGTCTCGGTACATCTTCGTACTACCAGGGTGAATGGTGTGCCTGGACCAATGCGCTTCATCCAATAACCTCTGCCTGCCCTCCTCATGTTGGGGCACATACAGACGCATATCATACCTCAGCTCTCCATATGCCCCAACAGAGAAATGAGGCTCTCCACCAGCCTCCAGCTTCTCAAACACAGCCTGAACAAACGGATCCAGCTGCTGATAGTCGACAATAAACTCTAACAGCTTCAGGCGAACAGACAGGTTGGCCACCCAAGCACTAACCAATCCCCGAGTTTGCCGCTTCGGCTTGTAGCTCACCAAATCCTCCAACAGGGTCCACTCCTTCACCATTAGGCTCACCATCATGTGCGTACGCCGACTCAAGGCATCGGCGACTACATTGGCCTTGCCAGGATGGTAGGACAGGCCAAAATCATAGTCCTTCAAGTACTCTACCCAATGGCGCAGCCTCAGGTTAAGGTCCCTCTGTGTGAAGATATACTTCAGGCTCTGATGATCGGTGAAGACCTCAAACTGCTCCCCATAGCGATAGCGTCGTTAGAGCTTGAGAGCGAACACTACGGCAGCCATCTCCAAATCGTGGGTTGGGTAGTTCTTCTCATGATCCTTCAGTTGGCGCGTAGCATATGCGATGACATTGCCATGCTACATCAGAACACACCCTAACCCAAAACTACTGGCATCACTATACACAATGAAGCCACCACTTCCAGAGGGTAGAGTCAACACAGGGGCAGAAACCAGACGAGACTTCAACTCTTGGAAACTCACCTCACAATTCTAGTCCCAGCAAAAAGGAACACCCTTCTTGGTTAACTCTGTCAAAGGTGCGGCTATGGAGGAGAAATCCCTGATAAACCTCCTATAATAGCCCAGCAGATCAAAGAAACTCTTGATCTCCAACACTGTCCTAGGTCACTCCCAACTGCTCACCGCCTCAACCTTGGCAGAATCCACTCTGATGCCTTCTCCAAAAATCAAATGGCCAAGGAACATGACTTCACTCAGTCAGAACTCACACTTGGAGAATTTAGCGTACAGCTGATGACATCTCAAAGTATCCAAAACTGCCCTTAGGTGCAAGGCGTGAGTCTCAACATCAGGAGAATAGACCAGCACGTCATCAACAAAAACTACGACGAACTGGTCTAGGAAAGGACTAAAAATCCTGTTCATCAGATCCATAAACACAGCCGGTGCATTAGTCAAGCCAAAAGGCATAATCGTGAACTCGTAATGCACGTACCGCGTTCGGAAAGCAATCTTTTGGATGTCGGGGTCTCGGATCCTCAACTGGTGATACCTTGACCTCAGATCAATCTTCGAAAACACCAATGCAGACTGCAACTGGTCGAATAGGTCATCAATGCGGGGCAGGGGATATTTGTTCTTCACCGTGATCTGTTCCAGCATCCAATAATCTATAGTCGGAGTGAACCATACTTCTTACGGACGAACAAGACAGGCGCTCCCCATGAAGACACACTCGGTCTGATAAACCCCTTGTCCAGCAACTCCTGCAACTGAGTCTTAAGCTCTCACAATTCTGCTAGCGCTATGCGAGAAGGAGGCTTCGACACAGCACCAGAACCAAGGATCAGATCGATCGAGAACTTTACTTCCCTGTGAGGTGGCATACCAGGCAAATCGTCAAGGAAAACATCAGGATATTCACACACCATAGAGATGTTGTGAACACCCAACTCAGGAGAAGTGGAGGTAACTATAATAGCTAGATACCCTACGCAACCCCTGACCAAAGACTTATAAGCCTTCATAGCTAAAATGACAAGCTTAGGCTCACCCTAACACCCACCTTGCACAAAGAAAGACCCATCCTTAGGAGACCCAAAAAAAACTCTCCTCCTAGCATAGTCGATCAAAGTGGACTGTTGCGCCAACCAATCCATGCCGAGTATCACATCGTACTCCTACATGTCCATTACGATTAGGCTGGCGTCGAATACTCTGCCATTTAGCGTTAAGTCTACAGACCGCAGATACCTCCATGCCAAACTGTGCTCCCCCAGTGGCATCACCACGCTGAGATGAAAGGCCAATCTAGCTAGTCTCTCTTCCAACTCCACCGCAAAAGACTCAAAGATAAAGGAGAAAGAACTCCCTTAGTCAAACAGCACTTTGGCCATCCGGCCAGCCATAATAAAAGAACCTGATGGCCAAACAAAACAACACCACACATCCATTCAATCAGGCAGATGTCCAAATTACAAGAGGTTACAACATATCTCAGAGGGTTACAGAACTAACTATTCATCCTTACCCTCAACAACATCTTCCGAAGACCCAACGCGTGGAGCTGCAATAGTGAACACCCGTCCCCTAATCGGCTGCTGTGGCACGCTTCCTGCCTTCTTAGGCGGTTCCGGACAAGATCTCTGAACATGTCCCGCCTTCCCACAATTATAGCACACCATTGGAGAGGGAGTTCGCCTAGGATGAGGACAATATGCAACAATGTGGCCCACCTGACCACAGTTGAAGCACTGGTTCCCACCTGGAGCACTGGACCCTGTTTGACTGAGGCCAGGTCTGCTACTTCCAACAAAACTCCGCCGGCCCGCAAAAGAAACACTGGACCTCGCCTTCTGCTTCTTCTTAGGGCTACCCAAATTACTAGCACTTGGAGGACCATAGAAAGAGAACCAGGAGGTAAAAAAAGACTTACCCTTCTCTTTGGGACGACTCTCCAGAAACTTCTGATGCTCCGCCTGGAAGCGGCAAGCCATCCCAACCATGTCCTCCACAGTGTGGCACCTACAACCTATCACCTTCACCCGTAGCCTAGGGTTCAAGCCGTCTCCTCAGACTCATAGGCAGGAGCAAAGCGTTCCAGCTGGGCGAACTCAGTCTCATACTCGAGCACCGACATCGTGCCCTGCTCCAGACTCCAGAAATCTCGGCGAAGCTGCTCCTTCACATGAGCGGGAAAATACTTGTCATAGAAGGTCGCCTTGAAATCCTTCCACTAGATGCTAACAGTGACTGAGTCTGGGAACTT
>JAMKQA010062657.1:0-11234 GCA_024699735.1 Posidonia australis
ACTAATGCATGCAATGTATGTCAAATCAGCAAAAAATCAGGGTAAAAATGCAAAGAAAACACTCAAAAATGATTCAGAAAAGTTTCAGGGGCAAAACAGTCATTTTACCCATGAAAACAGTAAATCAGAGTAATTACAATAAAGCACAGGGGCTAAACTGCAAAATACCCAGCAACTAAAGGATTCAGGAAGCAATTCAATAAAAACAGAGGGTTAAAGTGCAATTAAACCATGAAAACATGCTTATGAAATGCTTTAAAACAAGTTAGGGAGTTTTATGCAATTTTCACAGCAGAATAAGCCTTCTGGAAGTTTTCTGTAAAGCATAGGGGCCTAAATGCAATTTTCCCAGTGAAAACATGCTTCTGGGAATGTTTCAGAGAAGTATGAGGACTAACATGCAATATCAAAAAAAAAACTATCCAGAGAGTTTGTGAAACATGCAAGGGCCTAAATGCAATTTTTACTGAGAAAATGAAATTGTAGGAAGTTTTCTATAAAACACAGGGGCCTAAATGCAATTTTCCCAGAGAAAAACTTACTTCAGAGACGTCAGGGACCTAAATGTAAATTTTCTGGACTTAAAAGTGATGAAAACATGCAACAATATGTTAATAAATAAAAGATGAACTCTTCAGGGGGCTAAATGCAAATTTCACAGACAAAATAAAGAAATAAAAACTATTTTAAAACTCTAAGGACTGAAATGCAAATGTCTGGACCTATATGCAATAAAAAGGACTGAAATGTAATAAAAAAGGATCTAATCGTAATAATAAAAAACTAAACTGAATGGGCCATAAATGGCCCATTCGAATATCACCGGAGGTCGCCGGTGATCTGCCGCCGGCGACCATATCCGGCGACCTCCAGAGGCTTCTCCGGGCAACGACGGGACGCGGGAGGCTCGGTGGACCATCGTGGAGGCACGACGAAGCTCTGGGAGGCGACGACGAGTCTTGGGGAGGTCTGGAGCGTTCCCCCCACCTCGAGCTCCGGCGAGGCGTCGGTGGCAGTGGCTGGAGCAGCTGGTGGCGTCGGGCTGGCAGTGGAGCGACACGAGAAGGCTCGGCGACCTGCAGGGAGGCCTCCGGTGGCGTCGGGCTGGAGCTGGGAGGCGTTGGAGCGGCGTGGGAATCCTCGTCGACGTGCGGCGGTGTCTGCGAGAGCGACGACGGCGCGGCGGTGCGGGCGTGATGCTGGGCTTCTGTTGAGGGCGCAGATTCTCTCGCGATGAGGAGGAGGAGAGTAGAGGAGAGGGGGAAGAAGAAGAATAGAGGAGGAGAGGGCTCCGTGGGAGCCTGGCTGGATTGGGCTCCGCCGGCGATGGTGAACCCATCACCGGAGGTGGGGACGACGGCCGCGGGGAAGCCTGGCGCTCCCTTGACGCGTCCTCGAGGCTTAACGGGTGCTAAGGGGGCATGCCTGGACTGAAATAGAAGAGGAGGAGGGATACCTGGTGGCTGTCCTACGGGCTCCGGCGGTGGCTGGACGGCAACGTGCACCTCCGGCGACGCTCTGGTTCGCTAGTTGACGGCGGCTAAAGGTCCTAATTGCTTGTGGTAGGACTCTAGATCGCTCGAGGGGATTTTTTGCTAGGTTTTTTGCTCTGGAAAGCTTCCCAAAAGGATCTCCACGGCGAGCTCCTTTATACTCTGGCGACCATAAAGGAAAAATCTATTTGTATACAAATTCAATGGTTCTTTATGAGCTATCATGAGTCATAATTAACTTACCTTAGATTATTAAACTAGAAGTTCCAAAACCACTTGAAATTTTACATGTGTTAATCCTAGAGAATGTAGATGACATCTAATGGTTTAAAATTTTAACTTAATTGTTAAATATTGAGATATATAAAAGTTATCCTTAAGATGCTAAAATGTGGACATATCCTTAACTGAACTTTTACTTTTATATATATATATATATATATCAAAGCCAAAAATGCACACGTTTTAGTATTTTTTTTAATCCAAACCCTACCCAAGAAATGAGAGATGATATATCAAATTCAATCTACAAATCTATGGGTGTCTCAATTTTAGTATCCAGTCTTACTCTTTTGAAGTCTAAATTCACGGATCTTGATCTAGACCAGACTCATTATCAGGCCTCGCAAATTGGGTGTCCCAATATCCTTCCTTTTTGCCTTATATTGACCAAACTGCCCCTCGGTGCTCGGCCGTGGCATCGAGATCGCAGGTTCTTTCTCTTCTCTCTGTGATTTCTTCCGCTTTGATTCGACGATTTTCTTCGCTCATCTCCGGTTTCTGCTGGTGGATGCGTCCTTGAACTCTTCCTTCTCCCCGTGCTGAGTCACCTCCCCCAATCCCCTACCAGTTTCTTTGCGGTTTTTGCCGCGTTAGGTCTAATTATGGTCTAATTGATTACGTTTGTTTCTCTTGTGCCGTTTGTATTCATGAATCTCTCTTCCGATTTCGTTTCTTTTTCCATGTTTGTGATCGGAAGTTACAAACGTGGATCTTTTTTTTGTCCGCTAGAAATCTGGGTGTGCTGGATGTGATGATTGTTTCTGCTTAATTTTATTCATTCACAAGAGGTGTTCAAATGTTTAGTGTGCATAATCGCTTCGGTAATTTTATGTTATGTTGGTAAAATAGTTAATTTCATCCAAATGGAATGCTGAGGCCTGATGCAATCAGAGGGATGTTTTTTTTTCATATATATTGTGCATGATAAAAAAAATGCTGTGTGTTAGACAAAAATAGGATTTTCTGTTTTGATGGTTTCCTTGGGAAGATGATGTGAGCCTGACAGTTCCTTTCCGGCTTCCCCTTCGGTTTCCCCTTGTTTGTTTGTTTTTGTGGTACGCTATCCATCCAGGTATTCTAAAGTTTTCTCGTGTCTCCTCATGCCATGCAGGCTGAAGAGCAGCTTCGTAATTGAAATTCATCATAAGCTTTAAGAGGCATTATCAACATCAGTCATGCAGGTTTGTCTTGGGATCTCTTTTTATGACTGTCATTTGGGTTCGGAAGGAAAATAATATGGCAGATCATTTGTATTTTCAATAATATTAAAGGATAATCATCTCACACGTCTAATTGCAATGCAAAATTGTGATATCTGATCATTCCTTGGATGGTGGATTTCACTTTTAACGCTCTATTGTGTTGAAGTTAATCTTATTTTATGGATATTACCCTTATAATTTATGTACATTGCATATCTGCATTATGGTTAAGCTCTAAACCCAGATAGCATTTGTTTCTTGTATGACTCTTGCTGAACCTTGTAGTTCTTATGCTTCACTGGTTTTTGTTTTCGTGAATTGTGATGCTGACGTCTCATTGACTCTTCACTCTTGTATTAGTATGCTACATAAACAGAGTGTGTTTTAGTTTACCCTAGTATTTGATTGGAGTTTTAGGTGACTACGTGGTGCATAATAAAATAAAGTGAGTTTTTTTTGCAAAGGAATTCATTTTGAGTTAAATGAATTCGGTTGTTCTTCTTTTTAGTTGTCTCAGATATGCATCACTATCATAGTATCATGCACCTCCTGCTCTCTAGAAATCCTTGGTCAGTTTTCTTTTTCCCTAACCTCTCATTGATTTCTCCTTTAGCTGTCTACTCTCAAACATATCTAGAACACTACAGTAATAGGCTTAGCTGGCTATTTTTCCTTGCGGATATAAGCAAATACAGTTGCTTGAAGTTGCACTGTTTTCAAAAGAATCAGAATAATATGCATGTAGAAGTAAATACGACTATAGTGCTTATCTTGTAACATCTTTTGAACCCTCTGCAGGCATCTAGAGCTAGGCTTTTTAAAGAATTCAAAGAAGTCCAGAGAGAAAAATCAGCTGATTCAGATATTCAATTAGCCTGTGATGATTCCAACATATTCAAGTGGACTGCTCTCATTAAGGTGAATAGTGAACTTGTTCTTGTTGTGTCTGGAAAAATCATTTATTTGATTGTTTGGGATCATTTATATGTTTATTGTTGTTTTTCAGGGACCTGCAGAAACACCTTATGAGGGTGGTGTCTTTCAGTTAGCTTTTGTGATTCCAGAGCAGTACCCTCTGCTACCACCTCAAGTGCGATTCTTGACAAAGATATTCCATCCAAATGTGCATTTTAAGGTCTCTGATTAAAGCTTTTCTCTTTGACACAAATTATTTTAGTGATATTTTTGTGACTGCTTGGGATAATCCTTTGTTCGTAAGATATTTTATTCAATTCAACATAATTTTTTGCAACCAGAGAATCTCTAGTTTCAATCCAAAATTTTCTACATTATTATTTTACAATATCTACTTTTCATTTTTGTAGCTACGGTACCTTAAGATCTAACTTTGCAATAAAAGTTGACCATAGAAGAGGAAGTGAATCAACGTTATTTTGTACACTTGCATCAACTTTATTATTGGATAAATTCAATGTCAACCGAGTATCAGAATTCATAATTTGGCTAATCAAGTTGCCAAGAAAGAAAGGAAAATATGGATCGCTGATTGAAGAACATGATGAGGCACAAAAACACTTGATGGTTACTTTAAATTTTAAATGTGTTGATCATGGATTGCTCTAGGATGGTAACCTTTTTGCAATGTTAAATTAATATTAAAATACTTATTTTCCTTCATGTCTAATGTCTATACTTTTAAGTTAATGTTAATTGGTTTCTGCTCTTTCTAAAAGTTTAGTAAAAATCTTTAACTTATGCTGCACAAATTTTGTGCCAGTTTGTCTGTTTGTGTCAGTTCTCATGCTATGCTTGCAACATTCAATCTTGGATTTAAATTATGCTTTCATATATTCATTTATATTTGTCTTTGCAATTAGCAATCAAGATTGGAGTGGGTTGTAATGAAACCTGTCTATTTTAAATCAATTGAATAATGCAGAATATAATTCAAGAAACCTAAAGTGCGCAATTTTTTAAGGAAGTGGTTTGCATGCTAGAAGAGAATTTTTGGGCCAAATTCTAATAAATGCTTCCCTTTTGTGTCTTTAGACAGGAGAAATTTGCCTTGATATTTTGAAGAATGCTTGGAGCCCAGCCTGGACACTTCAGTCTGTTTGCAGAGCAATTATTGCTTTGATGGGTCATCCTGAACCTGATAGCCCCCTTAATTGTGACTCAGGTGCCTCTTCCTTCCTAAGATTGAGTCCAATGCTCGAGTTTTTAGGATAACTAAATGAAGAGTCGATAAAACTTTTTTATTAATGCTTGTCTCGCACTATGGTCGACAATCTTTTTGCAGGAAATCTGCTTCGATCTGGTGATACAAGGGGATACAGATCCATGGCCAGAATGTATACTAGGCTTGCTGCAATGCCAAAGAAAGTTTGAGTTGTAACATTGTCCATGTGAGTGACAGGGTCTTTTATGTACGAGTGTTTGATATCTAAAACTGAAAATACTCCATTGAAGATGAATGTCATGTGCTAAAGCACGCACTATTCAAACGGCAAGTAATTCATTTCCGATAACCATGTTTGTAGAATTATCTCAACGTAATCTAACATTGATAAGAAGTGAGACGAGGTAATTTTCTATATTCATTCATCAAGGAGAAAGACTTCTCCAGCTCTCTATCCTTGTGTACGTATAAAACGTAGTATAGTTTCACAGTGGTAGTATTTTCACGCTTGCGTGTACAGATTATAATTTTCAGTACTAGGCGAAACATCACATCAACGGCAAGCACCAACTTATCTGTTCTTTTGTGTGAAAATAGTCTAATTCTTACACCCTTGCGATTGTTAGTTTTTTTAGTTTTTAGACGGAAACGCCATCGTAACTTCAATGGTTCACCTCCATGTAGAGCCTTTCTCCTTTATCAACTCCTGTCTTCCTTGAACAAAGCATGTAGAGACCTGTTATTTACAAATTCCTCTTGCAATTCTTTACGAATCAATATTAAGTACATAACTTGATTCCTACTTCATTGACTGGATAAAAAAACAGTGACCATATAATTGACCCAGATAGAAAAGAAACACTTCAGGATAATTATATAAAGTTGGATAAACACCAATTAACTGTCTCCCTCGGACTTCAAAGTAAAAAGACAATAATATTCTCACCTAAGGTCTAAGGAGCACATCAAAATTCATGTTGAGTTTCTGTAGTCTACCATTCACCTTCCCATACCTCGTCGATAACTTCCCATGCCCTGTCGATAACCTCGCCCTCGTCCCATAAATTGATCCCGAGGATAATCCTTTGGTGGAGGTTGAACCCTTCTTGGTGTCCTGCTCCTCTCCCTTGGTTCTTGAATCCAATGGTCACGATCATACCCTCTCCTGTCATGACTGAAATCGTAGCTGCCACGACCTCGCCCCCTAGGATCCCAGTCAGGGGTCAAAAGCCTATCAATCTTGCCACTAGCCCTATAGGCAAAGTCTTCATTGTAGTCTGCTCTATCTCTTGGAATAGGGGAGTCTGGAAACCTTCCTCCATGCCTAGGCACAGGAAAGCTCCTTGGTTCTCTGGAACCATCTCTGGCCAAACCATGAGGTGGGGATCTGTACCCATTAGGTTCTCTTCGTGGGCCAAGATCTACAGAAATGTGGATATCCCGAGGTACTCTCTGGCGAGGGCTACCACTTGGTGTGCCACGTCCTGCTCCATACCGGTGCTTGTTGCAATTATTGCAGTATTCTCGCCGTGCAAAATTTAGATTGCGGCACCTGACGAACAGGAAAATGGTCGTCCAAATAAACACAAATAACAAGACAAATAAATAAAGAAATGTCCAAAGCTTATAATGTAAAAATAGGTCAAACACAAATGTAGATACCAATTTACACGAACATCACGAAGACGTGAGAAAACAATTATCATATAGAACTATGTCCTATGAAAACTGAAACTGAAAATACTACATCGTGAAACTGCATCATAACAAGAAAAAGTTAGAGATGAAGTGAAATCATGTGCATTTACTCTTATACTTTGAGCAGAAAGTTTAGTGGGAACTCACGATGGATTCTTACAGAACCAGTCTCCCTCTCTAGGTGCTATGTTTGGGTTATTGCGAATACCACCTTCATCTCTAAAGGACAACGGCAGAGGTTCTATGTCATCAAAATCTCTTTCAAATGGTCTAGCAACTCTCCCATGATCGTAAGGGGGAGAAATATCTCGATATCTTCCTCCATTCTTTTCCCTCCCAAACACAGGTGAGAGATCGTCAAATCTCCTTCCATCCCTATCTCGTTCAAAAGGTAGTAAAGAATCACGGAATCTGCCTCCACCTCTTCCTCGCTCATAAGTAGGTGAAATATCAAGAAATCTTCCTCTACCCTCTTCATCTTCATAAGTGGCTGGAAAATCTTGGAATCTTCCTCCACCCCTTCCACGTCCACGACCATAAGCAGGTTCTCTAAATCTTCCACGACCTCTTCCACGTCCATACATGGGTGAGCGATCACAAAACCTTCCACCACCCCTTCCACGCCCATATGGGGGTGAAAAATCTCTAGGGTTTCCTCTGCCCCCTCCATGTCGATATGTAGGTGGAAAATCTTGAAACCTATTGACATCATTTCCACCCCTGAATTCATCCCTGTAATATTCTGGCCCTTCCGGCTGATTGAAACCTACATCATGTGAAATGCGTCCTGTCCTTTGCTGATGCAAGGGTGAAACAGAATCAGCAGAAACACCATATCCTGCAAAAAAGGAATATAAACTTTCAAGACAAAAGTGTTTTTGTTTAAAGGAGAAGAGACATGTACACATATAAGAGCAATAGTTCCAAGGTTTCAACCACAGCCAATAACCAAAAAGTATGAAAGAAAACTACCTGTAGTTGAGGCCTTTACTCCAAATGAGCATGTGCATCCCACTGAAAAGCTGTCAATGGAGAGCAGCCATAGGTGCAAAAAAGCTGACAGGATCTTTGGTTTCAAAAGACACATTATGTTTACTTTCATTGTACTGAAGTTTGTTGTAAGACCAATATTACCCCAACATGGAGTTCTAAGCCCATCTAACTGTATCAAAGTGTACTTTATACCCTATGCACCAACAGCTACAAACTATACCACGGTTGTGAAGAAGCTGATTGCTTCTACCATCAACTTGATGGTCATCATCAACCCAAAAATAATGTGCGTATCTGGCCTTTACTTTTACAAGAAAACAAGTAAGAAGCTTGTGCTTTTCACTGCCTACCCATGAAACAACAATAGAATTTGAATAAAATTGAACTGAGAGATCTGTGGGATATGTGAACCATTAAACAAACATCAAATGATACTCCAGAAAAAGTGCAAAATATAGGAGATTGAAACTCACTCATGCTGAAAATTGATGGTCCATGACTTTGCAATACCCATAAGATACCACAAACGCTTATCCTCACTGATATGGAATATTGATGACCATAGAGCCTGTGAACCTTAGATGGCTAATCAAGTCGTCTTGATGGAAATTTGCTACATACAACTCAGTCAAGTGCACTTTACAGGAAATAATAAATGTCAGTCCTCTATTGTTTTCACTTATACACCATGCCACTAAATAGTGAATGCAGTTACCAGTTGATTGCTTTCCTTAAACCAAATTGATAGTATACACATTGGAAATGTTTACTTAAAGTCAGAGAGACATTTCCGGGAAAGAAACACAAATTGTGGGGAGACTGTCCCAAGACCCAACCTTAGCAGCTGAACAGCATTGCAGCAGCATTCATGTATACAATCATTCCAAGGAGTACAGCTGGGCCAGATGACCACTTGATGAAAGCACTCCAAAGAATCCATCCCAGGCAGAAACCAATGGACTGAGTAAACACTGTACAAATGCACGACAATAACAATACTCAGCTCACAATTTTCTTTGAAAGTTTCAATCTCTTTTTGGTCCAGAAACAGAGGAACACGCCAGGTCCAGTCATTACTCTAATAAATTAGTAATTCCTCTGACATCTTAAATTTCCTGCCAGCTTACTAATTGCCATTGTAAAATCTGTTATAACATCTGTTCGAATAATCCATCTTCAGTGTGTGTGTGTGTGTGTGTGTGTATTTGTGTGTGTGTGTGTGTGTGTGTGCGTTGATGTCCACCACACAAACATCAAATAGCCAATACTGCACTGCAGCGAAAGACAAGAGAAGGAATTTCCCAAGAACCAATTTCAGTGTCCAATTTACTTTCAAGAATCCCAAAAGTAAAATATACGATGTAAGTCACTTTCAAGTCAAGCAACTCAGATATTTTTGATAACACCAGTCTAATAAAACACCATATTGCACGACAGATCCTCCAATGCAAGTTTGACCTTTTGGACCATTTGCACAGGTTGCTTGAAATACAAAGTTCCGAAAATTTCCAGCAGATCTCAAACACATAGTATCCTAAGTTGTATCCAACCTATGATTTCGTCCTTGTAACCAAGAGAAGGCACCAGAGCAGACACATTAAGTAGAACCAAAGCTCCACGCACATCTCTTTAGTTTTCCTTGTTAGTTCTACTTCCATATCACCAAAGCCATATGATCTTAAGTAGAACCCACATTTCATGCTATCTCTTAAGCTTTCTCTACCAGTTCTACCTTCGGACCCACCAATACCCCAGGTGATCTTTCAAAGAAAATCCATAGAAAGAAAAACTTTGAACAATCCAAATCACGCAATCCAAAAGCTGTAACAATCAAATCATACTCCCTGAAGCTTGAAGAAATGACTGGCCGGAACCAACATGCAAGAGAGCGGTTATTAAAAAGAACCATACATATTAGGAACAAGATTGGTAAATCGCTGAATCATATCCAACAGTGCAGAGAAGCAATAGAACTTGTATCTGTAGATACTAATCAATGACAATAAGAAATATAGAACAAAAAAAACTGACAAAATCAAGAAATGACTAGAAATCAAACATAGTCAGCTATTATAAAGTCTCTCTGTTGACTACTGCATGAACAAACTCTCGGAACAAGATACAACAACCAACGATAACAAAAAAAAGAGCCAAAACCCAGGAAATTTTACTACCAGAGAATATGTAAAATCAAACAAGAGTTTTCATATGAAAGCATTTCAACTTCTCTGCGGAAAGAAAAGTAAAAAAGGCAAACTTTCCATAATCATGCTTTCTCTTCTAACTACTAGGGTTTCCAAAAGAGAAAGCGCAAGAGAGAAATGAAAGGGTGCCAGACCTGAACCATCAGCTGATCGCTGGGATCTTCCCCTCCGAGGCGGCGTGTGGGAAAGCTCGTCCCGGTGGCGCCTCTCCGACACGCGTGGCTCCTCGGCATCCACATCCACGTCCACGTCCACTTCCCCACCCCCACCATCAACGCTCTCCGGGGGCCGCACAACCAGGCTGCTGAGGCTACCCTTTGGCTGCCATGGGGGCGAGTCCGGCGGCGGAGTATCCGGCTCTCTCTCCCACGGCCTCATCTCCACCAACCCCCGGGGAGGCTCTGGTCGTCTGCTCTCCCGGTTTCGGCTCGCAGAGCAGCAAGCAAAAACAAAAACCCTAGAAAGAAGGGGGGAAATGAGGCGAGAAGACGACTTCGCGGGATTGTAGCGCCCAAGTCCTTCCCTCTTTAACATTTTTTTTATTTTTTTGTCAGGTTGATGTGATTTTCGATTCTCTTTCTCCAGTGGGATGAGAAACGGTGATGTTAAAATATTTATTTGATTACAAAAGAATATTTAGTTAAATTAAAACAAAAAATAAATAAGAAGAAAATAAAAACGCATTCTACTGTTAAACTAAATAGTATATAATAGATAGTTAATTTAAAAAAATAAAAATAAATATAAGAAACACAACTAGGAAACAAAAGTTTAGTTATTCATTGAAATCAACAAATTAAATATATAATTACAAATAAAATAAATAGACCTTACATAATGAAATTAAAATTAAATAGGTCCCACATAATAGATAAAATAAATGTATAATTATAAATAAAATAAAATAATCTATATAATGAAATTAAAATGATTGTTGGAATAAGATCTTACATGCTTATTTGTTTGCCTTGCTTGTGATTGTTTGCTTACTTGGAGTGCCTTTTGTACTTTCTTTCACACATTTACTCTATCACTGCACACACATGTTATATATCCTGCCTTTTGACGTGATGGATGTTTTCTTTTCACAATCATGATGCCACAACACTTGCACATGCCATGATCATGCCTTTTGTTTGTTGTTTGTTTACTTGCTTGCCTTACTTGTGTGTTTTCTTCCCCTTTCACACTTGACATGCCTAGGAAAGTAGAGACATGTTTG
>JAMKQA010062658.1:0-14972 GCA_024699735.1 Posidonia australis
ATCCACTTGTTCATGTAGTGACTCGAGATTCTCCAGTGTCAAAGGTTCAATAAAAAGAGAATCAGGATCAGCAGCATTTATGCCTAAAGTTTTGAATACAGAGGCTTTTTTGAATCTAGCCATTTGATATAAATCTGGCATGATAGTTCTCAACTTTTCACCATTCCACCATTTGTTTTCTCAAAATAAAGTATTTCTACCATTGTGAACCTGGAAGTTTGAGAAGGCATTAACAATGTCAAAACAGTTTTTGAGTTCTAACCATAATGGTGAGGCTCTGCCATTTGATACATTTAGGATAGCCCCAGAGCCATTCCTTGCATAATATTTTGCTATTACTACCTCTTTCCATTTCAGTGAGTAGGTGGTAGAAAGTAATTGTCAAAGCAACTTACATTTCATAGCCAAGTTGAAATTCGCTAGGTTAATGATGCCCCACCCTTTTTGTTCCTTTGATCTACTAATTGTTTTCCATTTCACCAGATGACGGATAGTATTAGCAGGAGCAACATTCCAAAGGAATCTGCTTCTAATCTTATTTATTTCTTTGATAACACTTCTAAGAAGATGTAGTACCGAAAGGTAGTAGGTGGGGATGGCTGATAGGACAGAGTTTACTAACGTAAGTCTTCCCCCCAAAGAAAGTAATTTTGCTTTCCAATTTGATAATCCTTTGGTAAGTTTCTTTATTATCGGGGACCAATCCTGATAGTTAGGTTTCCTGAAGTGTAGAGGCAAGCCTAAGTATTTAATAGGTAATTTATCAATACTGCATCCCAAAATTTGAGAAGCCCTGTTAGTAAAGTCCTCAGAAACCCCCAAACCAGTGATTGATGATTTATTGAAATTAATTTTGAGTCCAGAGCAGGACTGAAAGCAGCATAGAATTCTCTTGATGTTCACTAGATTATCTTCCTTAGCAGACAGAAAAAGGATTGTGTCGTCTGCATATTGAATATTCAGTTCATTAGGGCCACCATTAGGTAACTGAATTCCAGATAATAAATCGTTATCAATTGCAAGGGAAAGCATCCGATTCAACACATGTGTGACCACAATAAACAAAAATGAGGATAATGGATCACCTTGTCTTAGTCCATTGGAAGCCTGAAAGTATCCTCTAGGGGAGCCATTAATTAAGATAGAGAATTTAACGTAGGAGATGCAAACTTTGATCCATGTGATCCATTTATCACCACAACCCACTCCTTTGAGAGTTTCTGAGAGAAAGTCCCAGTTAACATTATCAAAAGCCTTTTCGAAGTCTAGTTTCAGAAGCAGACCCGGAATGGCATTCACCTTCATGTAATGTAGGGTCTCCTGAGCAACTAGAAAGCAATCACCAATGTACCTATCGGTAAGAAAGGCACATTGTGAATTATCAATGATACTGTTTATGACAGGATTGAATCTAGTTGCTAATGTTTTTGAAATGATCTTGTAAAGACTATTAACCAAACTAATGGGCCTAAAGTCTTTTATCTCCTTAACTCCATCTTTTTTGGGGATAAGGGATATAAAAGTTTGGTTAATATGGATCAGGTATTCCATATCACTGGTGGAGTGAAGATTATTGAAAATGTCAACTATATCATCTTTCAAAATGTCCCAAAAATGTTGGAAAAAGCACATTGAAAAACCATCGGGGCCAGGGACTTTTTCTCCTGGTAGTGCTTTCACATTGAGTTGAATCTCTTCCAATGAGAAGGGGATTTCTAACTCATTTGCATTAGAGATCTTGTTTGGCACCAACATATCCCAATTAAAAGTAGGTATTCTCCTCTCTTTTTTGTTGAATATCCCATAAAAGTGTTTTTTCTATTTCTTTACAAATCAGAGATGGGGAATATTCTTGAATGCCATTAATAGTTAGTGAATGAACCGCATTAATTCTTCTTCTATGCTTTACCATATTATGGAAAAATGCTGTGTTGAGATCTCCTTCCTTAAGCCATTGGATTCTGGATTTCTGTTTCCAATATGCTTCTTGTTCTTGGAGGAGTAAGTGATGTTCTTGTTTAAGTTCCTTTAATTTCCCTCGCAATAAGTTGGAGGTGTTGTGGTACTCCAACAATGAGTCTATATGTGCTATCTGTGTCTCCACCATCCAGAGTCTATTTTTCCTCTGCTCCTTCATAGGGGCAATCCATGAAGTGATTTGTTTTTTCAAGAATTCTAGTCTATATGAAAATCTCGCCACTGGAGAGATGACAATACAAATCTATGAAGACTTATGCCAGCAATATTCCACAAAACTAGAAAAGCCCTCAATTAAGAGCCAAGATTTATAATATTTAAATGGAAGAGGTCCCCAGTCATGTGGAATAGTATTGAGAATAATAGGTATGTGGTCAGAAATAACTCTGGGTTTTCCCAAACAATAAGAATTGGGATACTTATCTCCCCAGCTTGTTGTGATTAAAAACCTATCCAATCTGACCATAGTAGGAGTGTCATGAAAATTTGACCAAGTGTACTAACAATTGTTGGGAGGGATGTCAATTAGACAATGATTTTCGATAAATTCATTAAATTCTTTCATATGACAAGGTAGTCCACTCCGTGAGGAATGTTCATATGAATATCTTATCAAATTGAAATCCCCCCCAATTACCCAATTAGAATTTACTCGATTACCAATGGTATCCAGTTCTTCTAAAAAGTTTCTTTTTAAACTTGAAGGACATGGTCCATATACTCTAGTGAGCCACCATTCGAAGTCATCCTGAGTATTTTTAAAAAATACAGAGATACTATAAGTCGCCACTATGCTGTCACTCATAGTGACAAGGTTATCATCCCAACCTATGACAATACCCCCAGAGGCACCCCAGGAGGGTAAAAAAATCCACTGAGTAAGTTTACCTCCACCAATGTAGTTTAGAGTAGTAGTAGGTATGGCCTCAAGCTTAGTCTCACTAATAATAATGATGCTGCATTTATTTGTTTTTATCATATTCCTAATAGCTCTTTTTTTCCCTCCACTTCCCATTCCCCAGATATTCCAAGCTGCAATCAACATTTAAATATGCTGTGAAATGGAAAGAGAAGCAAAGTTCTCAAATAAAGTAGAATCCTCCATTAAATTTTGATAGTTCAGTCCTTGATCATTTCTGACCTGATTATAAAAAGATTTTGCCTCAGCAATATTATAAAAATGGATACCAATCTTTTCAGCAAAGTTTTTGAAATGGCCATATGAATCCCAGGTAAGAACATCATGCAGTAAGGTATCATTATTGTCTAAAGAATCAAAACATGCATTTTCAGTAATTTCTGGGCTTACAATAGGATTTTGCCTAGTAACAGTAACAACCACAGGAGTGCAAGCATAAGAATTATCAGGATTGCAAGTATTAGTAGATGAAGTACACAGTGTACCTGGCGCATGTAATGGTGTTGATGGGCGCGGATCAGCCACAGGATCTTCACAGGTACCTCCCAAATCATCACTTTCCAGACAATCATAAACAGCCAACACTTTTTTAAATTTGGCTAAAGAAAGATTTCTTGCCTTTAGTTCAGATTCTATATACTTAGAGGTTTCAGTTTCTCCAATAACGGTTTTAGGAGAGGCTGTTATGGGGATGTTGGGAGAGAGATCTTCCCTTGGGGAAGAAGAAGATGGAATTGATCTGAATCCAGTAGCCTTATAAGAGGTCTTCGGCTTTGGACTAATGCGTCTGGTCCACACATTCTTTCCTGTTCTTTGATTTCTATTACCTCTATTGCCCCTCCACCCTTTATTATTTTTGAATTGCTTTCGGATGGGATTCAAAGTATTAGAGCTAGGAAATCCTGTAGTAGGTTTAGGAGGCCAAAAATTGGCCTGTTTTAAGATACCCTCAGAAGAAGATGCACAGAGATCCCAACTCTGTCTGTACTTAATAGGATATACAGATTTACCATAAGCGAAGAACCTACAATCTAGTATCTCCATACCAGAATGAACTTTAACTCTAACTCTGGCGAAGCCCAAAGTTTTCACAGAATTTAAGGACATATCCACTTCTAAAAGTTCAGCAAAACTTTCAACCATGTGTCTGAAAATATCCACATTCCAAAGATGATGTGGAACACCTTCGATTCGAATCCAGACTCCAACTTCTTTAATATTACAGATGGCATTGGAGTTAGAAGTCCAAGGAGTGAAAGATGTTGAGATTGACTGCAGCATGGGTCCGTAAATAGGGAGTGAATCATTTCTATCCTTAATCGAAGGGAAAGTCAACAGGTATTTCCCAGGAGAAAAGGGCTGAACCTCTACTTCAGGAGTGTTGGACCAATGGGTCCGAATGTGTGCCTTAAGGATTTCTATTGTTAGGCTGGTATTATGCGCAGTAACAATGGCACTGCGGGATAGGAACAAATATTGAGTACAAACTGCCTCAGACGGCGCCAATATATATGGATTGTGTGGAGAATGCCCAATAGTTTTTATGGTGGGAGGAAGAGTGGGAGCCATTTGCACACCCTGAAAAAATTTACACAATGCTACAGAGAAAGAGGATGCTTTACACTTAAAACAGAAACCCTTGTATTTACAATTTTTCCTTTCGTGACCCCTCAGCCCACATTTAATACATCTTTCATGTAGAATACAAAAGCTTACCCAAGGAGGACGAGCTTTTCTCCTAGAGATTTTTTCCCAGCCACTGGAAGTTTCCTCTACAGAAGGCGAGGTGATGTATTGCTCCGCACTAGAAGTAGTATGACTTCTAGAAGCTACAACAATGGGAGGAGTTTTCTGGGAGGGAGACTGAAGTACCGTAAACCGCGAGCCAGAGGGGGTATATCGAATGTCAGGGGAAATATTAGGAGAGGATGTCTAGGGAAGGCGGCAGAAGACAGACGACATGTCTGTGTTAGGGACTGATCCTGCAGACGGGGGAGACCTAGAGTGCTCAAAGTCCAATAATGAGAAGATTTTATCTCCGTAATCCGCTTCATTATCAATATGATAATTAAAGGATACACTGTATTTTACCAAAAAGTCCTTGCTAACAGTGGGATTATTTAATTCCGAGGAAGGGATGACAAAGCTATTATCGTAAAAGGGCTCTTTTCCCGCTCGTTCAGCATCCCCTATTTCTCTCTCACACGATATTGCAGGTGATGGCGGAAAATAAATGTGATTTGACTCGTCACTATTCACGCGTGGGACAGAAGGGCAACCGTCAGAAGAAATCGTGGGAAGGTAAGATCCTCCCCCAAGATAATCCTCCTTACCAGCGAAATGAATAGGCTGATTGCATTTATTAGTGACATTAACATTATTGAAACAGGGATTATTAGCACCGTTATTCAAATCCCCAGGTGAGCACTGACAATCTGAAATTAATGGAGGACAAAAAGCCGTGTAATTCCAAACAGAATTAGGGACTTTTAAGGGATCCCGTTTCTGTCGGTTGCCGGAACAAGGGTTCCGGCGAGGACCAACCACTTTATTGAAGATCAAAATAGATGGTTGCCGGGGAGGCCCGCCTACTTCAGGGGAACTAATCTCCCCCAAATCCAGACTATCAATCTCACTGCAAGGAGGACTGAGACATTTTCTAGATGGATCATTAAAACCAGCACTCTTAACAACATCGGAGAGAATAACATTCCACCTAAGATCATCCCTATTTCCATGAATATATTCCTCCAACATCTCATAAAGACGATGCCAGAATTTTCCAGGACATGAAAAAAAGCTATCCTCAACAAGTCCATCATATACTAAGCAAGATCGTAAGCTATTGAAACGACCAACACACAAGATCTTAGAGAAAAAAATGGTATCCACAGAGATATTAGGACAATATTTGCTAAGAGGCATTAAGCTGTAAAAAGATCTCGCTGATATACACAAGTAAAAAAATCTTCCCGACTCGCTACAGGAGATGACTGATCTAGTCATCTCCCCAATATGACCAAAAGGGGCAGAACAATCTGTAAAATCAACTGGCTCATGCTCAGAAAGGATTACCTCACTGGAGGCACAAACCTGTCCTGCAATGCACCTTTTGGTGCGATCCCCCAAGGAAGAGGACCTGCCCTGAGAAAGGATCTGCTCAAAGGGAGGACGATCGGAGGTCTTCTGCTTCGTAAGATCACGGTTGGGAGCAACCCCATCAGAGCGTTTGCGCAACAGATCTGCGATTTCCAGACAACCAGAAGCCTGCGAGCGGCCGCAGGACACCCCTGATCTTCCAACCAAAGCTAACGATTTCCCAGATCGCAGCCGCATGCTTGGTTGCAGATGAAGATTCGAAAGAAAGGCAAGATTTCTAGAGAGAGAGAGAGTGCTTGTGGCCAAGTAATCTTTACAACAACTGTCCAATATTGAGGTTGTTGTGTTATCATTATTGACAAAAGCCTCGTAACAACATTGACATTATACTTTTTGTATGTTTTAGTTATAAACTAAATGTTTGCCTATTTATGTTATTCATATGTTAGTCTTTTTCACAAAGTTTTATTTTTCATATTTACATGTATTATATTCATATGATTTCTAATTTGTATGGAATAAAAATACAAAATTTACTTATTCATATCAAATATCATGCTTATTAGACAAACACATGCTGTCATATTTTAACTGGAGATCATGTATCTTTTTTTTCCCCTTTTGGCTAAACAAAGATACCTTTAATAATAAGATCACAATGTTTTTCATGTATTGATAGGTAAAATCATTACCTATTTCAAATGACTATATGCTTATGATATAAACTAGTGATTTATGCATGTGATGGGATTCAATTACAAATTATTTTTGTCTTAATTTAGAATTTCATATAAGGAACAAATTCATTCTTGTATTTTCAGGATATATACTACATTACTGCCTACTACCTTTTTCCAATATTTGTTTATACATTTATCATATTTATTATATGATAATAAAAGCCCGAAAGTTAAAGGATGTGTAAGGTTAAGTTCATAGAAAATTATACTATTGCAATGCAAGAATCTTTGATGCTTTTGTTTAAGTTATATTAATGTATTATAAGAATTTTCTATGCACTTGTTCCTTTTACATTGGATAACTTTATATGTTGTTAGTGTATATCTAACTCAAAATTAAATACTATGACAAGATTATAATTTTGTATTAGTAAATTATTTTTTTATAAGATTATACTAACAAAAATCATAAGAGACAAAACTAAAATGATTATATATAATTTCATATAAGGTGGTTGAGACAAAATACAAGGTGTTTCTTAAGTAAATATTCTATTCATCATTTAGTTTGATGGATCATTCATTACTAAAAAATAAAAAAAGATTGATTGTAGGATCAAGGATTAATAATTAATAGATTTATAGAAATTACTCGCAAGAATTGTCTATAGAAGAATATAAGGATCAATGATGAGTTATAGATAATAAACAAAATAAATTAGTTTTAAATTTATTATTACCATAAATGTTTCTATTTAATCTATTGTTTGTTACTTGAATGATACAAAAAAATTCATTGACAGGTGATTCACAAATTATAAATAAAATAAATTGATTTTAATCAAATAAAATTAAATATTTTATTAAAATTCAATAATTAAATTATTCATACAAAATTATCTTAAAAAACATGTATTGTACACTAGTTATTATATATATATTAGAAACAATTTTTAATATATATTACAATCATACCCAACACTTGATTTAATATACATGACGTACACAAAAGTAGAACTCTCAACTTCTCGTTCAATTACAAAGAATCTTAAAAAAAAAAGAGATTTCTGTCAAATTATGGCAAACCAGAAGAAAGTACATGAAAAAACAACCATTCTTGAGCCTTTTTATAATGGCTTGCTCCAGTATGCTAGATACTTGATAGAGGAAGACCTGAGAGCGACTCTGCCTGACCGAAGGTGTTTCCCGCAAACGCTGCCTGGACTGATTCATCAATCGTCACCACTGCAACTTTTTCAGCTCAACTGTTTGCAATCCATCCACAATTTGCTTGCAACTCTCTCCTTCATGGGTCACCTTCACTCTCTCTCGTGCTGTCCCACAACTTGACCACCACCCTCTTCCTCCACTACGTGCTCCTGATCTCTAATGTGTGGAGAAGGAACAACAAGGCCTATCATCTCCTCCTCCTCCTCCTCCACCTCCTCCTACTCCATATCTTTCTTCTTGTTCTTCTTCCTTTGTTCGTCTCATTTGGGTTTTCCACCATGTGGGTATGCACATGATTTGGCTCTCGTTGGTTGTTTGTAATTGATGGGTTGTGTCTGGAAGCCATGGAAGGTTCCCAGGAGGAGCCGAAACGTTCCGGTTCGTCTGTACCTGAAGCTGTGAACAGAGGTGAGGAAAGGAAGGAAGAAACCAATCCGGAGGGCGAAGAAAGATATCCTTCTTCCGGCAAAAGGAACTCCTTTGCTATCGCCGTCGGAAGGAATCCACGACCCAATAGCAACGGTGGTGGGAACGGTGATGTCAGCCTGAGAGAATGGTTGGACAAGCCAGAGAGGCCGGTGGAACGACCGGAGTGCCTTCACGTATTCCGGCAGGTGGCGGAGATGGTGAGCGCCGCCCATGACCAGGGTGTTGTTGTCAGCAACATCCGGCCTTCTTGCTTCGTGATGTCGTCGTTCAATCAGGTGTCCTTCATAGAGTCCGCCTCCTGTTCAACGTCTGGGTCGGGTTCTGATTCTTCCAAGGAGGGGAATTCCAGTGGCAGGTGTGAGGTGGTGGAAGAGGAGAGGGAAGGTAGTGAGGAGAGGAAGAAGGAATTTCCAATGAAGCAGATGTTGGTAATGGAAATCAATTGGTATACTAGTCCCGAGGAGGTGGTCGGTAAGCCATGCTCGTTTGCATCGGATGTCTACAGTTTGGGTGTTCTTCTGTTTGAGGTTGATATCCACATCTAGTTGTTTTACCACATTCTTGTTGAATGACTTGTTTTTTGGAATTCACTGTATTTGATTCCTACTTTTCCTTTTTTGGTTATTTCAAGTTGTTTTGCGAGTTTAAGTCAATGGAAGAGAAGCTGAGAGACATGTCGAATCTGAGACATCGCGTGCTGCCACCACAATTACTGTTCAAGTGGCCCAAGGAGGCTTCTTTTTGCATCTGGTTGTTGCACCCTCAGCCAAACAATCGGCCGAATATGAGGTTCATTCTGGTCTTGGTTGTTCACTGTTTTCACTGTGTTTTTGCATTGTGTAGGCGTTTAGTTTGTAATATTCTACAATAATTCCAAGAAGATGGCATTCTCTTCCTGTTTTTTAAAATATCAGTACAAGGCTGCTGCTGACTAGTAACTAGTTCCATGTCAACAACAATGCTTAAATACTATGAAAACAAACTTACTAACTAACAAACTTAAGTGTGTGTGTGTGTGTGTGATTTTTCTAAACCAATTATAGGGGTTGCATGATTGAAACATGACACCTCCTATTTGTATTGGTAATTTTAAATTTTCACTTACCAAGTTTCCATTTGCATTTGCTCGTAATGGTTATATCTTGTGCCTGATGGTGTGATAGAGATCTGTCATGATACTGGTAGCCTAGTGCTCTCATGATCTCAGCAGAATTGTAGCTAAACATGAGAGTTTGTGGTTATTACAATGAGACTTGTTTATACCACTGAAATTTTTATGAATTTAGTACATGTTTGAGCATACAAAGTTATTGGGTCTAGCCAAGCCTATTAGATCAGTACCCCTCCCCAGGACATTTAAATGTGTCAAGCTTGAACCTGTGCTGTTTGGGAACTTCAGAAATCCAAAATGATGGTCGCACCATTAGCAGCACAAAAATAGAGTATGGAATCTATATTCTGCTGAAAGATATTTCAAGAAGTTCGCTTTCAACAGATTACTGATTTACTTTAGGCATGTGTTGCTTATCATAGTCTTCAGTCATAACCATTGTAGAACTTTCGTTTGTTTGACCACTGCTGCTAACAGTGTATGCCCACTTAGCACAGTTTCAGCATTGTAGACTTCAAATGGTGATCTATCTGGTTCAAAAACATATTTCGACCTTCTAGATTTAAGTTTTGACTTTTCTGCTATACTCATTTGGGTTTGATTCTTCCAGTGAAGTGTTAAAAAATGAGTTCCTTAGTGAGCCTCCGGATAATTTTGAAGACCGTGAAACAGTAATGAAGTTAAGCAAGGAGATAGAATATCAGGAGTTGCTGCTGGACTTCCTTGTGCAGCTGCAGCAAAGAAAACAGGACTCTGCTGATAAGTTGCAGGATACCATTTTCTGTCTTTCGTCTGACTTAGAAGAAGTTTTAAAGCAGAAATCAATCCTAAAGAAAGATGATGCTTTCTTGGAGTTTGACAAGAAGGAGCAATCACCTGAAATAAATGAGGATTCTGCAAGCTTTGGATCGAGAAAGCGTTTTAGACAGAGACTTCAAAGCTATAAAAAGGAGGAACATTTAGCTGAAGGGTCAAGATCAGACCAACAATCAAACATGAAGCAAAGCATGTTGTCCAAGAGTTCTAGATTGATGAAGAACATAAAAAAACTGGATTTAGTCTATTTTCAAAATCGGTGTCAGACAACAATGTTAGCTGGAGAAGTTCGCAATAGAAATCTACCATTAAATAGTGTAGGTCGAGGATCAATTGCAATAACGGAGGGAAGCTCAGTTGATAATTTTGCTAATAATGAAGCCCAGATTGGGAAAAAAAGTGACCGGATAAGTCCATTCCTTGAGAGTCTGTGCAAGTACCTAACTTTTAGCAAGCTAAAAGTTCGAACAAACCTCAACCATGGAGATTTTTTGAGCCGATCCAATTTAGTGTGCTCTGTGGGCTTTGATCGAGACAAAGAACTGTTTGCTACAGCTGGTGTAAATCGGAAAATTAAGATTTTTGACTGTGACACGATGTTAAATGAACATTGTGACATTCATTACCCAGTTGCTGAGATGGCATGTCAATCAAGACTTAGCAGTATTTGCTGGAATGGTTACATAAAGAGTCAGATTGCTTCAAGTGACTTTGAAGGTGTTGTTCAGGTAGATTACCTTTGGTTTCATATTTCCAATGCCTCTTTCTTATCAGCCATTCTTATCATTTGATTCATTTGTATGCTTGTTAGGTATGGGATATAACTAAGAACCAAGTTTTTGTGGAACTGCATGAACATGAAAGACGCATATGGTCTGTTGATTTCTCTTTAAATGATCCAAGAAAGTTGGCTAGTGGAAGTGATGATGGGTCTGTCAAGCTGTGGAATATCAATCAGGCAATTCTACTCTTGCACTTGCTGTAGGTCATCTTTGAAACTAAATGTGCAGTTATGAGTAAATGGTCATCATCAAAATAAAATTGAATTTTTGTTTTATGGCTGATGTATCAGGTAGGAAGCATAGGAACAATCAAAGCAAAGGCCAATGTTTGCTCTGTCCAATTTCCTCCTGACTCTAGTCATTCACTTGCAATTGGGTCAGCAGATCACAGAATTTATTACTATGATCTTCGTAAGGTGAAAGTACCTTTGTGTACACTAGTTGGTCATACCAAGACCGTAAGCTATGTAAAGTTTGTGGATTCATCAACCCTTGTGTCTGCATCTACTGATAACTCATTGAAACTTTGGGATTTATCAATGAGAAAATCTTGTGTACTTGACAACCCTCTTCAAACATTTACGGGGCACACAAATATGAAGGTAAAATCTTACTTACTTTTTTTTTTGCATGAAGCATGTTTTATGAAGGATTTCTTGTCGAATTTCAGCTTCAACACCTGGCTAGATCTCCCTCTGATCATGTCTTTTTTTTTCTGTAGAAACCTTCCTATTTTAGTTCCTTTTGATGTCTATTTGCAAGTAGTTCTTCTTGACATTATTCCTTGGTGGCAGGGTTGAATTGTTTTTGTGAATAAGATAGATTATCTTACTTCCTTTGTGTGAGGGTTCTTTTTTGTATAGCATCTCTTCTTCTTTTTAAATTTCTTTTTCCTTCTCTACATACACGTCTAATTACCCTATTTTAGTGCAAAAATAGGGTATGTTTTCTATGAAACTTTTAGCTATGTTGGTTGGTGTAATTTCACTATTTTCATGCATTTAATATGATGTCTTTTGATAACTTTCCATTTGTACTCGTATGACTTAATAAGTACATTGCTGGTTGCTACTTGCTAATGTGTTTGTTTTTTAGACATATTCTGATTTTGTGTGATCTGAATTTTTTTTATTTGATTCCAGAATTTTGTAGGCCTATCTGTATCTGATGGGTATATAGCTACAGGTTCAGAAACCAATGAGGTAATGCTGTATGAATTTCTTCAGATAATGTGATAAATATATGTTTGCTTTCAAAAGTTCTGTTATAGCATTTAACATAAAAAATCCACTATTTTATTTTAGGTAGTGTTTGGTAACGATTATTTTCCACAGCTTATTGGAAATAATCACTTATACATAAAAAGTTAAACCAAACACATAAAAAAAGCCTACTTATTTAAAAACACTAGTTTATTTCTCATGTGTAAAACTCACTAAAAATGTTGAAAATAAAAAACTATGGGAGTTAATTTTTTGAAAAAAATTAACTTTTCACTATCATCAGTTTGCCTATAATTGTTACCAAACACAACCTTAAAGTCTGTAGCAGATGCATATTTAAATTCTGAAAGATTTCTTTTTGCATGTTTGCTGAAGTTATGATTCCTTTTAGTTGTTTCCTGGGCTTCATGTTTAGGTACAAACTATAAAGTGTCCTTGCAATTCAATTGCTTTATTTGATATTTGAACCATCAAAATTTTTTTTTGGTTACTAATCTATGTCATTGCATTGCACTTTTAAGTCTACATTGTTATAAAATACATTTTGGACCACATTTTCTTAGAAATAAAAGGATTTAGTCCTTTTGGTCTTAGGCATGCTAACTTTGTTGCACTGGTTGCCAAAACGTACTGTTGTGGACTCTCATGTGCCTTGTTGGTTGAAAAACCGTGGTTGTTCCTTGTTTCATATGAACCTCTGCCAAAAAAGCAAAGTGTTAGAACACAAATGTATCAGATGTCTTGAAAGAAGATGTTGGCTATCTTATCATTCTAAATCCTTAAGAGGGCTTCCCTGGAGAGTGTTCCCAGGGTTGCACAATTCTCACACACATCTCAGACACTGCTGATGTATAAGAATGCTGAATTGTCAGTGCTTGCGGGACTAACAGCTAATTTAGTTGATAAGAATCAAGCTGCTATATGTTGAGTCAATCTCGTGCTATATTTCAACAAGTACATGATGAAGTTTATGTTAGGGTCTTCCTTGAAATGTATTAAGAGTAAAGATTTTGGTGAAACTTGACTTAGGGGTGAGCTCAATGGATATTTGATGTTGCGAGGAAATCTATGAAGATGCAGATAGGCTTTTGCAGGCACATGAAAATCGATGCATGTGGAATTCATAGAATCAGAATTGTCTTTTAATTCTCAGTGTAATGGATACTTTTGGAATGGGCTTGCCATCAACGCCATGGAGTTGTAGTTCAGAGCACTTCCAATACGTGGTTTACAGTACATTAAAGGTGAATGGAGATACACTCCCAAATAGGATCTACACTAGGGACACTAATTGTGGACAAAAATCTGGACAGTGGATGGTGTGCCAAAGGGGGATGGCACACCATCCACGGTATAACCTCTCTCCAGGTTTGAAGGTTGTTTCCTGCTCCTCTTCTTGCCGAATTATGTTCTGATGTAGCCACATAAGAATCACTAAATTCTTGATAATATTGTAGCCACTGCTTGTTGATCTAGCATGGGTAATTGTGAAACAGAACCAAACATTCGTCTTTATCATGAGAAGAGACATTAAAGGACCCTACTTCTCATCTCGAACGGTAAGCCAGTTTCACCTCATTCATTCATTCCTAATTCCCTTCTGAACCAATTGGTCATTCACCCTCAGGAATATGGCTGCTTCTGCACTTAGTAGGTGACATTTCGTGCCAGGGAGAAAATCGATAAACTGATCTGTTGACCTATAATCAGTGCACCTTGACATCATCCGTATTTATTTAAATGGTAATACGAAATGTACAAAATTCATTGTTTCTAGGGTTATTCAAACAGTCACCAAACAAAAGTTCATATATCTTGAAAAATCTGAATGGTTGACTTGCCATCATGTCCGTTTTGAAGATGTTTTAGTCTAATGTGTTACGACGAAATTGTTCTATTTACTGCTATAGAATCAATTTAAAACCATGATTGTCCTTTCTTCTCGTGGAATGTATAAATTGGATTCTTCTTGCTAACATATTTTTGTCCAATTGTCCAGGTTTTTGTCTACCACAAAGCTTTCCCTATGCCTATGCTGTCATTCAAATTCAGTAACTCGGACCCTGTCTCCGGCCGTGAAAATGATGATACCACCCAGTTTATTTCTTGTGTTTGCTGGCGTGGCCGATCTTCGATCTTGGTCGCTGTCAATTCCAGTGGAAGCATTAAACTTCTGGAGATGGTTTGACAGCAATCCCATGTTTGGATAACCTGCATGTGAATTTTTCTTGCAAATAGCTTGAAGATTGAAATCGAAAGGAGATCATTAGACTCTTATAATTTTTTATCGTAACAAAGTAGAAAAGAAAAACTAGTGAAACATCAATTTCGTAAATCAACATGTAGAGGTATACAGTGAATGTAAACGAGTTCTTTTTCATTTTTTACTACAATTTTTTTAGGATTTTTTAATATGATGAGTACTTCTGCATTTGCATGAATCCAAAACACAAATCATTATATAATTTATTTCCGGGATCTATCTGCAGTCTGAATCGTCTCACTCTAAAACTTATGCCCAAGATATACTTTCTGTTATATTTTGTTCAATACGCAACTACACATTTTGGCAGTTCCCTCCGAGGCAATAAACCCAAGTTCTATCTTTCTGGTTTTCACAGATTGTAATCAAATAATAGCTGACAAGTGAAGAAGTTGAGATAATTTATGTTTAAATTTTTTAAACCTTTTTTTGTTCGATTAATC
>JAMKQA010062659.1:0-16206 GCA_024699735.1 Posidonia australis
CCCCCCCCCCCCCCCCCCCCACCACACACACACACACACAAAACCTTTTTTGATCAATGGGTAACCTCTCAGTGATTGATATTGCTTGGTGAGCAGCCTTATCTTGGTCATTGATGTTTAGTAAGCTACTCCTTTGACGAACAGTCTCCCAACGTTTGATACTGTTCATCCACAAGTCTCCCAACAATCATCATCATTCAACGATCGGTCTCCTATCGATGAAAATCGTTTGGCAAAATTTGCATCCCCTTGGTCCACTGGTTGGTGAGATGGCGTCTTGTGACCATGCTGGCGGAATCTGTGTGACTCCTTGTGCATGGAAACACACGAAGAATCCCGATATGATCATGACAAGGTTGCTGAATCTAAGGAGGAAACTCAACTTGAAAATGCCAAAGAAAGGTAAAGGAAAGGATAAGGGAAAAGGAGTCTCCACTTAATCTTTTAACAAAAAGGTAAGGAAAACTGAGTTCATCGAAAACACGAAAAAAACTATGTGAAGAAACGCATGTGTGCTCTGTACCTAATGGATGTAGCACATAAATTATTGTAGGCCAAGAAAGGGAAAGGATTCTTATTACGCGTGGGGAAGGTGTTAGGTGCCCTTATACACCCAAGAAATCAGTCTTTTAATATTTACTGCTTGTTCATGAACTAAGTGTGTCCATGCTTGTCTACTTCTAATGCATACGCCTAATGCGTATGTGTGGATCTGATGTGAAAACTCTAGAAGAAATAAAGAAGAAAGTAAAAACAAAAACAATCTGAGGAACAACATAGGCATTGAGAATGCAGATTAATGTACACTCTAAGGTGATGGGGAAAATCATGTAACCAAAGACATCTGGAGAGAAATCCGATGTAAAACTTTGGAAGACTTCAAATGCTTGTGAAAGTCAAGAAACGAAACAATCCTCATTGGGTCGATGTAGGCATTTACATGCCAATTAATGTACACCCTCGGACGATAGAAGTCCAACACTAATCAAAATCATGAAAATCTGGGAAAAAAATTGTGAAATAATATGAAAAGTGATGAATCCATCTTGGAGAAGATAAGGAGTAGGTAGAATGAAATGAGGATGACGAGGGGGTCGAGCAAGGATCAAGAGATCAAAGGGAGGTCAAACCAAGAAGCGAAGAATTGGTTGTAACTGTCTGGATTCTTGGGCCCTACGTTGAGAATTTTTACTAACTGACTTCGTTAGTTGAAACTACCAGCTGAAACTGATGCCACCTTCTGCTTTCGCCGAGTCTGTCTGCAAGCCTTATTCGTCATTGGGATTCACGTGACCCTTCATCAGACCTGACGGCAAGCCCCTGTTGAAATCTTGATCGAATCAAAGATGAATGCAGCAACACTTGATCGGAGAAGCTAGAACGGAGCGAGGGGAACAATTATGCGGAGAAAACATCATCTGGATTCCTCTCCCCACCGATCTCGATGGAAAACAGGTCCGCTGGCTTCAACAAAAAATGGTGGGGCTTACGGTGCCACGACGAGGCTGGGAAAAGTGATCCAGACACCCAGGAATCAAACCTGGATCAAGAAAGACTTCTCGATGTAATCAAATAGCTGGACGACCATTCCAATCATTCCCTCTATCTAGCTCGCCGACATGATTGCCTGACGGCTGCAGAGGAAGACCAACGAGTCTAAAGAGTGACTGATGAGGTACGGGGAGATAAAGAGAAACACGGGAAAAGCAAAAAGAATGGAGGAGGAATGAATTTACAGGCTCAAACTGATGGAAGGATCAACAGGCCCTTCTACCAATCTACCTTGTTGGCACACACGCCAATCAACCTCGTCCGAGGTTGATGAGCCCCGTCAGGAGACCAGTGAGGTAGAGGAAGCAAGGAAAACATATAAGCACAGGCTATAGTCGAAGATACAAACCGGGACACATTCCCTTGGCTTCCATTGTCAACACTGATGGAACTTTGATGAGAATCGTCATCCAGTCTGCGATGGTGAGAGAAGAGGGGAAAAGATCCTCCAAGGCATGCCTACGGAGGACACGAGGCTCACGAACCTTGCTCTCGATTCCGAGCACATTCGGAGGGGAGAAGGGCCTTGTCACTGTTACTTGTAGTGACCATCGGAGATGGAGAAACTCGGGCATCAGAATACAGCATTTGACGGCCCACACACTCACACATGTCTTAGACAGAAGCGGAGGAGAGCTAGGGGCTTACCTGTGATGCGTCGGTAAACACCGAAGGCACCTAAGGGTCTGAACAATGTCGACGACAGCTACAAACGTTGCTCGGAGCGTTGGAGCTGGACGGTGGATCACCTAGAGCTGAAGAAGAGTTGGTGAGCTATCAGTTTGCACTGGAGAGTGGAATGATGGCGATGCCTTGCTCTCGTGGCGCGGAAGGCCTTTTATAGGCAGGAGCTTCGAATTGGGATTGCTGATATGTAACGGCCTTCGGCAGACGACGGCGATGAATTTGTAACAGCCTTGCTCTCGTGCCAATGGTGAATTTGATGCTAGAGAAGGGGCACGATGGTCTTGGATGCTTAAGATCAAGTTCTAAATGAATCCTGGTCATTAGTGAAGGAGATAAGGCGAATTATCAAGGAAATGTGATACTATTGCCCTCTACGCCTGAAACAAGGCGTATCACCAACTATGACCGCCACTCATATCTGTCGTCCATAAATGCCAGATGATCTCGTCACCAGTAACCACTGGTAAATACCGTGTGACCCCATAAAAGCTAGTCAAATAGACCTTGAGCCCATTGACCATCCTTTTTAAAGGCCAACGACATCTAAGGGTTAAGATGGATGACGTTTATGTGGTTCTGGAAATCTTTTAGAAGATTGGTGGGTGCTCCATGGGTATTCTAAGATGTTTGGGGAAAGTGAATGGGCCCACCAACTCCATAGCTAGCGATCTCACTCCTACCTGCAAAACCTAGGGTGTCTACATGCTCGATAAACAAATTGTTTGGTCAAACCTAGTCCCCCAACAAGGAAGTTGTTTGGACGAGCAATTAATATTCTGTCTGCCATTGTTTTGCAAGATGATTTCACCTACTTACAACCAAGGCACAATCTATCAGATCGTTCAGTCATCGTGCCTTGGAAGAACATCTTATAGACACCTGGGCGAGTGGCCAACTTCGAGTGAGCACCATACATGGAAGACTCATCAGAAGATTCCAAGCAAGTGCCATGCCCCGAGCGAACGGTCTAAAGGCACTTGGGTGATCGACATAAAGACTCCAAGTGAATAGTCAAAAGGCACTTAGGCAATAAGCATGAAGACCCTGAGTGAACCATTTAAAGATGCTCAGGAGATCAACATTGAGACCTTGAGTGACCAGTCTGTTGGATTAAATGGCTTCTTTAGAGGAGGGGGTGAATAGAGAATTGTAGTTAATTTTATCACTTTTTGATTATTTGAAAATGAATAGCAATAATAATAATATAATCAAACAGTTCACAAGAAGAAGGAGGTTGGGAGACAATGAGTATACACACTAAGATTTATAGTGGTTCGGCCAACCCCAGCCTAGTCCATTGCTCAAGACCCTTCTTGAGATTTTCCCTTTCTATTATACAAACTTTACACTTACATGTAGGAAGAAGACCTTCTCCTATCCCACTCTGTGCAGATTCTCTTCACTTTAGAGAAGAAAATTTGTTGAATGTCTTTACAAAGCTCCTTTACAACTCTTTCAATGATCTCTTAATTAGAAGCCAATGCAATGTATAGAATGTATTAAGGACAAGGGCTTGGGAGGCTAGTGTATGATGTGAATGTAGGTCAAGAGAGATAGTATGTGAGTGATGTTTGCAAAAACTTTTGTTAACTCAAGTTGTGTCTAATGTTTACAAAATCTTTTGTCAACTGACAACTGATTTGGTACACTAAAATCGTTCAAGCGGCCGAAATCGACAACGGTCGGGTCAAATCGGCATATCGAAAAAATTGGTAGCCTGAAATCCAGTTGTGTCTAGACAGTTGAGTTCTAGTTAGCCGTTACCCCTAAATAAAATAATATTTCCCATATTTCGGTATACTGAGTGGATCAGTAGCTTGAAATTGGTCTTGAATGTTTTTCTCTAGAATTTTTCTAAGGATTTTTCCTAATGGGTTTCCTACCTAAGATGATAGCATATGATGGGAGATCTTTACATATCCTAGACAATACATCCAGAAAATAAATATAATTACATTGATTTTGATATACATAGAAAATGACATTTTTACTCTTCATCTTTCCTTTGTTTCTTCCAGCCTTCAATACTTTGGTCTTCTTTTTCTCCATCTTTGAAGCTGGCCATCTTCCTTTCTTCCATGTCTCTTCTTACATCTTTTGGCTTTGAAATATCCATTCTTTTTGCTAAACACAATTCTCAAACATAGGAATTAAAGCATAACAATAATTTTTGTTATCATCAAAATTTATAGATAATATTTTCCAACAATCTTCTCTTTTTTGATGATGACAAAACCATATATACTCTATTCATGAATGCTCCCCCTATCAATAATATTTTATATACTCTAATCATGAATGCTCCCCCTATCAATAATATTTTATAAATTAATTCTCCCCCTATCATATGAATTTCTGCCCCTTTTTGTCATAAGCAAAAAGAATAAACTTAGGAAGATCAAATCATGAAAAAAATGTTTAAATCATCATAGATGGTATAACAATTTGTAACTCCCCCTAGCAATAAGCTTAGATGTTTTGCTATGTTGATGGCCCTCCATTATTCTAATTTCAAACAATTTCTAAAAGGCATTTCCATAGTAACACATTCAAATCATATGTCAACCATATACCATTTCATATTTAACTCATGAACCATACCAACCATATATCATTTGAATACAAATATCATAACATAATGTCAAGTCATAATATCAAGTCATACAAATAACACAAAGTCAACAAATACTCATTCATGACATTATAGAACTAGATTCATAATATGGTCACATTGACCCAGAACGTGGTGGCTTGAACCGAAGAATAGCGTCATGGTATTCTTCTATCTTCTTCAACATCATGTCCATGTTGTTGGAGGAATCTTGGGCATATTCATCAAAATGGAGGGATAAAGAATCCAGCTTTTGATGGAGCCGGTCGGTGGATGTTTGATGAGCAGCCATAAATTCATGAATTCTTTGACATTTTTGGAATTGATGCTGCTCAATGGCTTGGATTCTCTACAACTGTTGGTTATGGTGTTCTTCATGAAGAGCCTTGAGAGAAGAAAACTGGCTATCCATGTATGCTTTAAGACCAGATTCTTCTTCTTCATCAAAAGATGAAGACTCCTTAGTTTCAACTGTAGGAATGGGATCGAAAACATAACAGGAGGAAGGATGGACACCCTTGAGTGCTTGTAATTTCTCTAATGCTTGTTACATCTTAGATATAGCATGTGAGTCAAGAGATTTGGTTTTGACTACTAGGCTAGGCTCACTTCCTAAGGTCATACCAAAATACTCAAACAAATAAGGGAAGGTCCATAGAAGAGTTTGGCCTTGACATGAGTTATAAAGTGAACTACGACTTTTGCCGAATTGATCTTAATCTTTTTGGTTATCGCATAGACGGATTTACAAGTGAGCTTACTAAGTTCATCATTGTGGCCTTTCTTTTGAACAAGATTAGCTGCCGCAATGTAGACGACAATTCTCCCTTGCTTAGTTAATTGATTAATTTTGGTGGGCTTGAAGGAGTTTCTTTTGTTTAAGGAAATGACCTTGTTAATATCAGCAAAGGACCATTCTAGTTCATAGGTAGGTCTACTTATATCCACCCCTTCAGATGGAATTTTCCAGAGTTGTCCAATTAATGCTTCATCAAAAACCGAATCTCTCCCTAAGAGGAAGGATTCTAGGGTGTCATGGCTTATGGTTAAATTGGCATAGAATTGAGAAATGAGATGGGGATAATATTTTCTATCACTAATGCCAACTAAGAAGGGAACACGCATTTGGAAAGCAAATAATTATTCTATAGAGCCTAACTCATGGAAGATCACCTTTCGTCCAGTGAGAATTTCTCGATTTGCAAAATGCTCCTTGTGAGATTTTTGTGTCTCCGCATTCACAAAGTTCAATTGTTGTTCATTAGAGGAGGAGGAGGCGTCGTTGGCTATGACCTTCTGTTTAGGTCCAACCAAAACTTTCTTAGGAGCCGTGGAGAAAAAGCTTTGGGTGAAGGAGGAGGAGGAAAATGTGTTTGAGAGGGTTGCTTGTATGAAGAGGAGAGTTCGTCGAAGCACAACAGTCGTCCAAAGGTCTTGATCGGGTGCTTGAAGGAGGCGGGGTCGCTGTAGGGAGACGCACGAATGAATGGTAGAAGTGAAAAGAGTGAAATGTGAAGTGCAATACCTAAGTTTATAAGCCGTAATACAAAAGAAATGGAAGATCGAAAAATTCGGTACTCTGTTTTTGCTCGATTTGGGTCAAAAAATGGTATATCAGCTATAAACGGTAGCCCGAATCAAGGATTTTTGGTGACCCGTACCACAGAATTGAAGGCCCATTGTGAACATGGATACAATGGATTTTGGTAGTCCGATTATTTTGGTACATCGAATCAGAGATTTTTGGAAGTCCGTTTCGTGAAATTGAAGGCCCGTTGTGAGCATGGGTATAGGAGATTTCGGTAGTTCGTGAAAAAACGGATGCCCAAAATACAGAGCTACTGATAAAAATTGACAAAAAATCGAAAGCCCGATTATTTCGGTATATCGAATCAAAGATTTTCGGAAGTCCGAAAAGTTTCAGTGACCCCAAAATAGTTGTTTTTACATTACATCACACATTTCATATATTCCTAAATTTCTTCTTATTTTAATGAATTGTTGTTCATCTAAGGGTTTTGTGAAGATGCTTGCAACTTGATCTTTAGTGGGAATAAATTCTAGTTTTATGTCATTTTTAACACATGATCTCTAAGAAAATGATGTCTTACTTCAATATGTTTTGTTCTTGAGTGATGAACAGGGTTTTTAGATAAATTTATTGCACTTGTATTATCACAATGAATTGGTGTAGTAGATAATTTTAATCCAAAGTCATTTAGTGTTTGCTTCATTCACAAGATTTGAGGACAACAACAACCAACAGCTATATATTCAGCTTCCGTTGTTGAAAGTGCTACACTATTTTGCTTTTTACTAAACCAAGGTAGCGTTTGGTACGTTGGAATGGAGATTGGAATGGACTAGAATGGAATGAGAGAATTCCATTTCAATGTTTGGTACAAAAAAATCTTTGGAATAGACATGGGAATGAAATTCCCATGAGAATCAAATTCCCATTGAACATGGGAATTTCATTCCTTCTCGAGTGGAAAAGAATTTGATTCTCATTCCATTGGGAATCATCTACCGTCGTTCCTCCTTCTCCGCAGCTATCCCTCCTCCTTCATGGCATGTTCTCAACGTCTGTCACCCTTAGTCATGGAATGTGGGCCGAGCTGGGCCGACCCGGCCCAAAAAAGTAAGGGCTTGCCTAGGCCTGGACCATGTTGGGCGGGCCCGCAGGTTGGACTAGGCCGAGCTAGGTCGAGCCTCTTTTAACAGACCATAGGTCAACGCGGCCCACGGCCAATAGATGGGCTAAAATTTAAATTTTAAAATTAAAATTTGTTATTAATAAAAAAATATTTTTAATACATTAAAAAAATAAAAAATACATAAAAAATTAAAAAAATAGAAAAGATGTTTTACATCATTGCACAGTAACATTCTTGAGGAACTTTACAAATACTTTTTTTTATTTCGGGCCCATGGGCCTAGCCCTTTTTTGTTAGTTCTAGGACGACTGGCCCGATTGGCCCAGCTTAATCCTCATTTGTGGGCCAAAATGGACCTATTCTACAGGCCTACGAGAGCCTAACACGTGGGCTCGGCATGGCCCACAGTGGGCTTGGCCTAGCCCGACCCGATGCTGGGCTAGATGGGCCGAGGTAGTGGTGGGCCTGGGCTGAGCCGACCCATGTCTAGTCACCTTCATCCTCCTTCGAGGCCCTCCCTCTTCCTCTACAGCCTTCTCTCTTCTACAACCATCTTTTTTTGTATTTTTTTGCTTTTTAGTCTTCTTTTCCTTCTTTTTTTTGTATGTATTTTCTTTTACAAAGAATATTGATTTTTTTTATTGTCTTCTTTTCCTACAAAAAAAATTTATTCTACCAAGAATATTTTGTTAATGCTAATTTAGAAAGGATTATGTATGTTAATGCTAATTTAGAAAAGATTATCTATGTAAAAACTTTTATGTGTATGTGTATATTGTAGTGTGTATGGAAAAAATTTATTTTAATTTTTTTTGCAAATTGACAGGATATTTTTGTTAATATGTAGTTGTTAATCTTCCAAATTTTATATTTCCATTTCGATTCTGTTCTTATGTATCAAATATTAGAAAGGAATTGTTTGATAATTCCATTCTGCAAATCCATTACATACCAAACGCAGGAATGGAGTAAATCTATTCCATTCCAAATTCCATTCCAGAAATCATTTCATTCCTATCTATTTTCATTCCAATGTACCCAACGCAGTATTATAGGTTATTATGATAATTCTTTTGGTTATAGATTTTTCCATAAAGAAAAGAAAATAATTGAATATAAAGATGCAACTTTTCTTGAAAACTTAAAAGAAAATGAAAATGGAATAAAACCACTACTTGTAGTGGGAGATAATTATTTCAATGATATCCCGGATATGACCCTATGATTGAAGGGGAACAAAATATGAAAAATGTGAATGAACCTATGGAAAATATGAGGGAAAACCAAAATGAGCCTGTAAATGGAAATGATGGAATAGTAGATCAAAATGAACACACTCAAAATGAAATTGAGCCGGTAGAGTCTATTAGCAATAAAAGAGTAAGGACTCAACCTGCTTGGATGAATGATTATCATTTGTATTCTTGTGAGTCTTCATGTTTGATAGCAGATATAGAAGAAAATCACATGGAACCCATGAAGTATAAAGATGTTATTGAATCAAAGGAAAAAGATTTATGAGGCCATGAACGATGAAATTAATTCAATGGAAAAGAACAATGTTTGGGAATTATGTGATTTACATAGTGACAGAAAGGTCATAGGATGCAAATGGATATTTAGGAAGAAGCTGATGGTTGATGGATCTATTAATAAGTATAAGGCCCGATTAGTTGCTAAAGGTTATACACAAAAAACAAGTATTGATTATCAAGAAACGTATTCATTGGTAGCTAAGTTCGCATCTATAAGGATTATATTGGCTATCGTTGCACATTTGGATTTGGAATTACATCAAATGGATGTAAAGACTGCATTTCTAAATGATGATTTGCAGGAAGAAATTTACATGTCACAACTTGAGGGATATCAGATAAAAGGACATGAAAACAAAATGTGTAAATTAAATAAGTCAATATATGGTTTGAAACAAGCTTCTAGGCAATGGTATCATAAATTTCATGATGTGTTTGTCAAAATGAGATTTGTTTCAAACAGGTTAGACTATTGTGTATATGTCAGGAAAAGTGAGAGCAAGTTTATTATATTGTCCTTGTATGTGGATGATATTTTACTTGCTGGAAATGATACTGACATGTTAAACAACACAAAAGAAGAACTTAGCAAAAGGTTTGAGTTGAAGGACATGGGAGAAGCATCTTATGTTCTTGAATACAGATCCTTAGAGATCAAGGATCTGGAATACTGAGTATAAATCAGGAAAGATACCTACGTACAGTGCTGAAAAGGTTTAGAATGGAGAATTACTCCTCAACCCCTACACCATATGTTTTTGGGAAAAGATTAAGGATCAATGTCCTGGAAAGGGGAAAGAACCTTTAAGAGCACCTTATGCCCAGGTGGTTGGAAGTTTGATGTACGTTATGTTGTGTACATGAGCAAACTTGGCATATGCTGTAAGTGTTGTCAGCAGGTATCAAAGTAATCCCGGAACAAAACATTGGGAAGCTATAAAAAGAATAATGAAATATGTGAAAAGTACTCTACATCATAAGTTGACTTATCAAGCGGATGAGCTTAAATTGCTTGGTTATACAGATGCAAATCTGAGTGGTGACAAAGATGATGGGAAGTCCACCTCGGGACATGTATTCATCTTTGGTCGTGCAACTGTATCTTAGGGAAGTAAAAAACAAAGATGTGTAGCAAAATACACACAGGAAACTGAATATGTTGCCTATAGTGTAGTTGCATCACATGTTGTTTGAATCAGGAGATTTATAAATGATTTAAATCTCAATTTGATAAATGGTCTAATAGAGATGTATTGTGATAACCAAGCAGCAATAAGTCTTGTACATAGTGGTGCAAATACAATAAGAGGACAATACATTAACATACATTATCACTATATTCGTGATATTGTGAAGTGTGGGGAAATAAAACTGAGTTACATTCCCACATCTGATATGATTGCTGATCCTATGATAAAGGAGATTACAGCGGAAAGATTCATTAAGTTTGTGAACTTAATGGGATTAAGGAACATATCCATAGATAATGGAAATGAAGAACATTCTCATGAATAGTGGGAGTGGAAAATTGAAATTATATACTTCACAACTAGTGGAAGTGAAAGGTTAACATCACTTTGCATGGAATTTGTGTGTGGTCTTCATCACCAAATGGGAGATGTGAGCTGGTGGTCAATGAAGACCACTGTTACATGTGAGAGGAGGAAACGCTCCCTGATATTAATGGTGATTATGGTCGCACTACTGTCCTCGCTAAGTCCTCCCAATGTCCTCGCAGTTTCCTCACTAATAACCTTTGCGAGGACATTGCGAGGATAATAAGTCCTCACAAAATGCATCATCGTTAAATTTCAATCGCGAGTAAAATTCCTAGCGAAATCCTCGTAAGAAATTTTGCGAGGACTTGGCGAGGACAGAAAGTCCTTATTATGTCCTCGCTATCAGTCGCAATTTCCTCACAATGTCCACGCTATGTCCTCACAAAAATTTCTAAAAAAAATTAAAAAATAAATAATTACGAGGACTTAGCGAGGAAAATGTCTTCGCTAAGTCCTCGCAAGGTATAAAAAAAATAAAATTTTCTGTCAAACACGTATTTCATATCAACAACGTAATAAAAATAAAACCACAAAAATAAAGATAAAAGGAATGAAGATAAGACACATCAGCTACATGCAACTACAATGCCAAAAGTACCTCCCATCTGCATTAACAAAAAACATGATCATTGGAGAAAGAAAAGACCGACATGAGCTAGCCTAGACCTTAGAGATAATGATCCAGCTTTTGATCTGTCTAGAAGAGTTTTTGGAATAGTCCCATGGAATTTGTTTCCTGTCGAGTTCCTGCAACATAAGAAGCAACATAAAAAGCATTAATGACCACCCACGCACACACAAACACACAATAAACTTCAGAGTATCAGAGATCTAATCGTAAATACTCGTACTTACAGAAATGTAAGGTGTGACAGGCTTGCCAAGAAATCTGGGATTTTCCCTCTCAAGTTGTTCATAGACAGATCTCTGAAATTGAAAAAATAGCTGATGAGGAATATTGAAATCATTCTAGTCGATTTAAAGAAAGAAATTTATACTTATCCCAAAATAAAATGTTACAAAACATTTCAGTAGCATGCTAAGAATACATAAATCACTCTTATAGACCTTCTCTTGAACCAAAAGAAAGTCGGAAATAAAATTTTATAAACTACTCAATTACATGTACTAATTGTAAATGCAAACTCTTTTCGGAAGTGTATAAACTATAAAGTTTGTAACTCAGGGTATTTCTCCATATAGCTTGTAAGTTTTGTTTTCCTTTCTAAAAATCATTTTCTAAGATGATCTGTTTTGATACGTTCTCTTTACATTTCCCACAAATTTAACATCCAAACTCTTCTCATGAATGTAACATGCTCGCAAAAGATTTCTGGACTTCTATGGATAATCCCATGACTAAAATTCACTGCAGTACTAACGTTTACCAATACATCTTTTTCAAACTCTGCTGCTAATATTGTTCTCCTACTAATATTGCCAATCAACCAAGTCTCCAGAAATTATTTGTCAAGTATATAGATTGTAGGTCATTAGGCTGAGTGATATGCCATGTTTACTGTAAGGATTTATAATTCAGGTATTATGGAGTGTGGAGACTTCTAATCTGTCAATCTATCTATATATATGTATAGAGAGAAAAAGAGAGTGAATTGTACAAGTGTCGAAGCTTCGTGAGATTTGCAAGAGAAGCAAGTAGTGTACCATTTAGCTCACTGGAAGAAAGATCTCTGCAAGATAAGTAAACAAGCCTTTTAGGATCTACTTCTCTTGTCTTACAAATAATGCTGAAGTAAAAAATTGCTTGATTGTTAGAATTCTGAGCACTTTGTTTCTAGGGAAGACTTACAATTGAATTATCCTGGGAGGTTCGAAAGAACACTTTAAGCCATTCCAGACTAAATCCTCTGGAACACAAGGATCACCCATCCAATTTCTCTTTACCTGGTATTTTGACCTGACGTCCATGATGGCATCTACTGCAGTCCAAAAGACAAACAGATGCTTATGTCAACTAAAGTAGCAATGATTACTCAAGGAAACAAAAACATATAGGAGATACGGATTAGCTACAAGTACTTGCCGTCTTGACTGTCGGTATTATGTCTTTTCAGTGGATTGGCCGAATAAATCTCGAAGGCATTCAAAATGGGTGGCTTACCATTAGCACTTGCTTTGTAGAAGGAGAAATTTATTTTCTTATATTCCCGAGGGTCGCTTATCATTAACAAAAACCGCTAATGGAACAAGTCGAAAAATATCCGTCGTGGTCCGAGTTAGGTGCCGCCCGCAGATGTCGAAAAACCAAACCTCAGAGATCACACGACACCACAAGATGTCGAAAAACAAAATCTCAGAGAAAGTAAGAACCCAAACCTGCTCTTGGAAGCAACAACCCGCAGAGCCAGACCGATACAGAGAAGCTTCGCGTAAACCTTCGCCACCATGGACTTCGTTACCTTCTACGCATCCAACTACTGCTTTGCCTTGGCCTTGAACAAACGGGAGGCGATGGCAAGCAAGAGACAGCGATCAGTGGGAGCCTCGCACCCGTAGGGAGGCAGCGATCAGGAGGCAGCGAGAGGAGAGACGAGAGGGAGAGAGAAGGTAGATGAAGAAATGGGAAAGTGGCCTGTCGGTTGGAATTTTAAGGCGGATTTAACGAGGACATATCCTCGTTATTTACTTGCTAAATAAAGGACGAGGACATAGCGAGCATATATCCACGCTAAGTCCTCGTAAAATAATTACGAGGACTAGTCCTCATTATTACCACGTTATTTTTCTCCGTTATTTTGTTACGAGGATAAGTCTTTGTCATTTCCTCGTTAAATCTGGAATTTCTAGTAGTGTCGGCATTAATGGCCGGTGTTTATGAATAAGGAGCCATTGAAGAGGACAGAGAGAGGTGGAGGATCATGGCTCCACTATATATAGAGATGGAAATCGTAGGAAAAGGATCATCAGAAAACATACCTTAGATTTCCATCTTTTCCACCTCGCCGGAGTCTCCCAACGTCGACCAACAGATTTAAGGTACTGTTTAGTATTAGTTTAACTCTATTTCACTGTGAACAAGCAAAATGATAACAGGTTTCCTTTCCAGTTGTTGGAAGTTCACTTGACAAAGAGATCCTCGAGCACTATATCTTGCTGTTGCAGCAACATACCGCACCACATGGTGCTGTTCCAGTATGAAACACAGTCACATACACTATATCATAATGGGGCCAAAGGCCAGACAAAAGTGATAATGCCCTCTGCTGTTGCACGTTGCAGGGGGATATGTACGTAGCAGTAGCACCTTTCAAAACAGGAGTGGGTATATATTTGTCCATGTTGGCAGTTTCTCACATGTACACTGTATTATTATTGTCTTTATCTGTATCCCCCTTTGTGTTGTTGCCGACAGCGTAGCGCTGGTGTGACAGAAGTAGTAGTGGAGATCTCTGGAGATGTGTTATGATTCAGGCATCAGATATGTTGCCTGGAGACAAGAGTATTACAAAGTGCTGGAAATAGGACAACATGTGTTCTTGTCTTCCATATTGCATACATGCGTCAGCTAGTATATATATACTTACAGCATCCTCAGAACAGTGAATCCGCTCCGTTGCCGAGAATTTGAATGCGCAAATACTATTGGTACCCAGTTTGTTGTTTTGGTGTCTAGTTTTGTGCAAGTAATGCATGCCTTTTACTGTTTCCAATTCAACTTCAACCCTTGGTTTTTGTTCCTTGTGGGTTTTGTTTTAAGTTCTAGTTTCAAATTCAAAATTTGTCTGCTTTCTAAGTTTTAGGTAAACATACTAAATATGCGCCAAATTTCTCGTATCTCACGTAAAACCGCAACAAATTGTGCATATATTTTTTTGCATTATAGTTATGGAAGTGGAAGAGATAAGATAATCATTGTCATCTGCCGGTTTTGATACAGATATGGGCTCCCACCTATGACCATCTCTTTCTTGTCAATTAATAGGTCATCATACTTGATGTCTTTAATTATTTTTTGTTCTAGAACATGTTCTCTTAGCTAAAAGACCACATGCCGTGCGACACGAGTCCCACAAGCTTTGATTACAAGTAAGAAAAACGTAGATGCAGAAGACACTCAGGTAAAATATTAGATTGCCCCTTGCCTAGATTTGTCCAATAGAGTGGCAACAAGAAATCAAGCCTAGGAAGACGAGTTGTTCAAGACATGAATACATCCTAAATGGCTAAATGTCCTTTCTTTATACAAAGTATCTGGCAAGAGGTAGGTGCCAACATATCTCAGTAGTTGATATCTAACAATGATTCAGCAAACAAAACTTGTTAGGCCATATCCCACCACATTTACTGGGATTCCCATCTCAATATAATAAACCAAAAGTAGTTATTCTCTTTGAGAGTACTATCTCTAATTCCTTGAAAGCTACAGCCACTTCAGCGACCTTGATAATGGCGGTTAGTGCATTCACGACCAAAAAAGGAGAAGCAAAAGGTAACCATTAAGTCCAAAGTAGAAGTGAAGCAAAAGGTATAACCATTAAGTCCAAAGTAGTAGTTAGGTTGCTGACGCAAAGTGATTAAAACAAGTGAATTCTCATTTACCACTGTTAACAGAGATGATTAATTAGTGGTCTTGCCCACTAATGGGGCATCGAATTCGAAGCTTGATGTTATCCACTACCTGATAACATCCGTGGTTTCACCGACCCAAATCCTGCCTGTGGGGAAACAGGAATCAGTCACTCGAGGAGATTTTTTTTTTTTTTCCCCTACTCCACTTTCAAGTCTTCGTCTAACTACTTCCACTGCGGTTCCTTTGCTTCAATAATTCACTACATAATAACGTTAAAAATAGTATAACACTATGAATCAAAGACATAAGTTGTAAAAGTTTGTTCATAGTATCCGTTTTAGAAGCACTGTAGGAGTCCAAATCTTGTTCACAACTCGCACACAGACTCGAATGCTTCAAGAAAACCATGGCTGACCCTTCCCTTTTGGAGTCTCCGTAAACCAGTTTGGCATGTCTTTCTGCAGCATCCACGGTATTGATAGAGCTTTTGAAGCTGTGATCGTTTACAGTTGTATTTAAAGAATATATAGCCTCACTTTCTCTAGCTAGTATGACCTGTTTTATCTTGAAACCGTAAATTATTGTTTATCTCTATGTACTATCATGCTTAAGAGGCTTAAGTTCATGCTACTTCCAGAATTCTATCCCTGGAAATTAACAGAAACACTACAACTACTGTGCGAACAATTAAAGCAAGCACAAGCATGACAACGTGGAGCGCTTTCTCGCATGATTTGAATATGGCATCTATAGGTGGAGTACAATCTTACGTCTATATCGGAACTGTTAGAATTGACTTGTAAATGGGTAATTTTCAAATTACCCTTTGGGTGATTAAGGTCTCTTAGGGTCTTCTATAAATACCTAAGAACCCTAATCACTTGTATTATCTTCTTCCACACTTTCTCATAGTAAAACACACCTCCTCTCTTTCTCTACCCGTGGAGTAGGCATTGCCGAACCACGTAAATACTTGATGTTCTTGTGTTGATTGGTTTGTTTTGTGATCTGAATCCCTAACAAACTGGTATCAGAGCGCAGGTTGATTTAATTTGAGATTCAGTCACAAATTAAA
>JAMKQA010062660.1:0-16349 GCA_024699735.1 Posidonia australis
ACCCGTTAACCCTACCCATCACCCGTTATTCTAATGGGTAGTGGGTAGGGTAGCGGTTAGAATTTTGTAAGACGGGTATTAACCCGACCCGTTACCCGTTAAGAAAGGACGGGTTAGGGTTAGGGTAGACCTCTAACCCGACCCATTTACAGCCCTACGCATACACAGAGGCGATCTCCTACGATCCTCCCTCCTCGATGGCTTCCTCTCTCTCCCTCTCGATGCTCCTCCGGCTTCCAGGTTCTCCAGAGATCCTCTTCCACCATTGGCAACAACCACCTCACCCTTTTTCTCTTCTCTTTCTTTCCTTCTTCTTCTCTAGCTCTCACTTCCTCTCTAGTTTTGTCCCCAACTCTCTTCTTCACCCTTTCTTTTCCCTTGGTCTGCCACCCTCCTTGCCTTCCTCTTCTTCTCCATTTAAGGCCACCACCTCTGTGTCGTTATTTTTCGATGACAGTCATTGGAGATCTCAACGCATCGACGGTGTGGTATGGCAGAAAGCTATGGAGTACTGTGACGGGCACAGGGAAGGACGGTGGAGGTTGTGTGGCACTATACTGAGTTGACTTAGCTCTTGATCCAGCCCCACTTGGTCCCACACATGTACACGTGGCACGCATCGGTCCAAAATACCACACAGTAGGGAAATTACCAGGGATAACACCATTTAAAAGAGGACTCAACACCAACATCCCATCATTAAGCTAATTATCTAGGTTACAATAGCTTAATTACATTCATTCTGGATAATCTGGGCACATATATTACATCCAACCCTTTTTAAAAGGAATTTCGCCTTGAAATTCTCTCTTAATACAATACATGGGGGTATTGTGCCAAAATGTTTGTCTCATGCTCCTAGGTCGCCTCTTCTGCTCCATGGTGTCGCCACTGGACCAACACCAGAGGGATAATCTTGTTTCTAAGGACTTGTTCTTTTCTGTCTAATATTTGCACGACATACTTTACCACTAACAAGTCCTACTGAAGCTCTTCTGGCTGAACTGGAATAACCTAGGATGTGTCTGCTAAACACTTCCTCAACATCACCACGTGGAAGACGTTGTAAACACTGGACAGCTCTGGAGGCAGGTCCAACCTATATGCCACTTCACCAACTCTTCTGATAATCTGGTAGGGCCCGATGTAGTGAGGACGTAGCTTGCCTCTTTTAGCGAATCTTGCTACACCTTTCGTTGGTGACACTTTAAGGAATATGAAGTCTCCCACCTCAAACTCTAAAGGCCTATGCCTCCGGTCCACATAACTCTTTTGTCTGCTTTGTGCAACTGACAATCTCTTTCTGATGAGCTCCACTTTATCCTCATACTACTGCACGATTTTTGGTCTCACTAACTACCGCTCGCTTACCTCACTCCAACAAGTGGGCGTCAGACATGGTCTTCCATATAATGCCTCGTATAGAGTCATCCCAATGTTGGAGTGATAGCTATTGTTGTAGGCAAACTCAATCAACGGCAAGTGATCCTCTCAACTACCTCCAAAGTCCAATGTGCAAGCCTACAACATATCTTCTAAGGTCTAAATCATCCTTTTGATCTGACCATCTATTTGGGAATGGAAGGCAGTGCTGAAGTTCAATACTATCCCAAACTCCTCCTTTAGAGCTCCCCAAAATCTAAATGTAAATCTATTATCTCTGTTAGATACAATTGATACTGGGATCCTATGTAGCCAAAATATCTCAGCCACATATAATTCTACTAGCTGCGGTAAGGGAAGATTCACTCTCATTGGCAGAAAGTGTGCTGACTTAGTGAACTGATAGATGATTACCTATACTGTATCATTCTTTCTTCTAGTCTTGGACAATCCTGTGACAAAGTCTATTGACACGTGCTTCCACTTCTAGACTGGAATATCCAGAGGCTATAAGGTGCTTTCGGGTTTCTGATGCTTTATTTTTACCATCTGGCAAGTTGTGCACTTTGCCACAAACTTTGTAATTTCTCTTTTCATCTCAGGCCACCAAAAGTTTCTCTTTAAATCATTGTACATTTTGGTGCTCTCTAGGTAGACTGTGTGTCTAGACCGGTGGGCCTCGTCAAGTAAACTCTTATTTACCTCTTCTATCCGAGGCAGGTATAATCGTAGATCGTACTTCAATCCACCGTTTACATCAACTGAGAAATAAGGTGCCTCTCTCGCCTCGATTTTCTGCCAGATGTCCCTCACAAAGGGATCAAATTGCTGGGCCACTACAATGGCTTCAACCATCCTTGGGCGAAAAGCTAGGTTTGCCAACAAAGTCCTCACAACTCCCTGAGACTGCTTTAGTGGTTTACACTCGACCAACCCTTCCTTCAGGTGCCACTCCCTAATCATTAGGTTGGCCATGACATGGGTGCGCCTGCTCAGCGCATCTGCAACCATGTTCGCTTTATTGGGTGGTATGACAAGCTGAAATCGTAATCTTTAATGTTACTCCATCCATCTTCTCTATCTTAGGTTCAAGTCTTTTTGTGTAAAAATATACTTCAAACTTTTGTGATCTGTGAAGACTTCAAACTGCTCATTTGTAGATATCCCATTTTCGCTTTTCCCAGAATTCACTTAGGATAGGAACTCTTGAAGCGTCCCAAATCACGTGGCTAAGGATCTTTAACCTTTTTTCCAAATTTTTCCATGGAATTTGTGAAGTTTTTCGGATTTTATCACATCTCTATGGAATAAGATAAAAGACAGGGGATAAATTGTAAAAGACTAGGATGTTGCCTATCTGATAGGCGACAAAACTCGTCGCCACTTGAAGTGGTGACTAGTTTTTAAGCACCGGTTCAATAGGCGACTATAATCCTAGGCATTTTCTCTAAAATAATATGTCATCTTGGGCCTTAATATGGCATATGAGATATTTGTAAACATTACCATGATTTTTTCCATAATTAGCCTTTGATAAGGAGATCCTGGCTAGTAGAAATCATGGTTGTCGCCTCCTCGGTACACCAATGTCTTAAATTTAAGCATCAAGGGAAGGTAGTCACTGTTCAAGTAGATCACAATGTAAATGAGGGGATGATCTGGCTACAAGTGTCATTAGAGCCCATTAATAGAGAATCAGCCTCGCAATTGCCTAATGGGTGGCTGGTAGGAGGGTGGACCAATGATCCTTACTGGCCTGATGATACACCAAGCTTCTAAGGATTCCAGGACCAGACAAGCATGAGCCTCACACAAAGACATATCCAGCTACCCTGTGTGGGCCCCATGCAGCGAAGTCCATCTTTACTCTGTCGTGGATAAATCGAGCACTAGGGAAAGTCCGTACTGAGAAGGCCCACATCACTAATAAGATCTGTCCAAGCTCATGAAGCTCACCAACAAACCCTTATCACCAAGAAGGGTCGGATTTCAAATCAAGTCACGCTGCCTTCTGCCGCTGTGGAAAGAGTCTCACCCCCTTACAACAAGAATTTGAAGTACCCAGAAGAACAGAAGAGGAGTATGGTGTCCTAGAGCAGCTAAGAAAGACGCAAGCGAGGAGTATGTTGTGCATCTCCTCCAAACAGCAACAACCCACTCCTCATCTCTTCCTCTGATCACACAGCCTCCTCCACCCATGAGGAAACCAACTAGCAGCAAACCCAAAGAACATAGGAGCACCTCCTTATAGAAATCACCTCTCTTGGCCTCCATCATCCCAACAACAGTCAACACTTTCATAGCCCTTCCCAAGCATCTCTAGCCAAGCACCTTACATGTTTACAACCTTCCTCCTCCGTCCTCTTAGCTCCAAACCAGCAGCTATCCCTCTCTACTACAACCCAACCAGCAGCCCACATCCTTTACGGAACCTCGTCAACCTTTCCAGCACCTCTCCGGCCATCACCGCAACCCACACCCCTTTCCAGCAGCACCTCTCACGGCTGTCCAGCAGCAGTCCTTCCCTTCCTTTCCTCTCAAGGCCTCTTGCTTCACCCACACTACCACCTCCACTCATCCCAAACAACACAAACAGCAGCCACATCACAAAGCAACTCCAACTCACGTAGCAGCACCTAACCAGCAGTAGCCATCTCCTCACCAAACAGCCCAACCCATCACCGTCCACCACTACAACACAAGCACAACCCCATGCAAGCCACAACCGTCGGGCAACAACAGCCATCCTCCTCACCCTCTCCACTCTCACGTCAGCCACCGAGCATCACCCAAGCACCCACCATCAGCCAACACCCAACCAGCAGCCGACTGCAACTCAGGGAAACTCACCAGCACCTTCAACATGCACCAAGCACCCTCAGCCTTGCACAACTCACGACAAACACAACAGCAGCCAGCTCTTCTTCTTCCTCTCTTGGCTGCCACCAGTCCCTTCTTCCAGCAAGCAACGCCAATAGCAAAGCATCACCTTTTCAGTCTCCAGTGAAGCCTTCTCTACCGCCGAGACCATTCCCTATTCTAGCTCACCAGTGGTGCCTTCGCACTCACCGTGCAACCCTTGTTCCGGCCATCCACCACTCCTTTTCCAGCCTGTCAAGCCACGCCCATAGCACCCTCACCACCACCGGACCACTGCGAGGTAAACCGCCGAGAGGACAACCCATCCATGCATAGGTATGATCTCCTCATTATCTAAAATGCATGTTTTCCATTTGATTTGTTGTGTTATCCGTTTCCATACATGCTTCTTGGTTGCCATGACATAAATCATGCATATATTCTATAATCCATATGCATCAATCTATGTTTTACATATCATCCATGCTTTATTTTTCCATCCACACATGTCCACGTATGTTTCCTGTTTGTTTGCATCATTTATGCTTAGTTTTCCCTACGTATGTGTTTGCTAGTTCATTTCATATGTTGCTTGGTGTTTCATCTTTTTATTCATTGGATGTTACTGATTCTGGTTTCATTGGTGCATAAGCATACTCGATTTCTTATGGCATTATTGGTTTTTTATATTTCATGCATTTATCTACATTTTCGTATCGTATTGCATTCATCCATTAGTACGACATCTTTGCCTTCCTCCTTCCACTGGAAGTTCTGGAACGACTCGTCGGCCATGGGTTGCTGGTGAACCCAACAATGAAGGGAGGAGATGGGTAGGAGCCTCCACACATGTTAGGACTCCATTCATGCATTAGACTTGTGCACTAACATCCTAACATGTCTCTCCTACACCTTAGTTAGCACAAGCTTCGCATTTAGTAAAGCAATGATGCTTATTGCACGTTCTCTTATGAATTGGTCACCCTTTTGGACTTCGTCGATGCAACTTCTTTGCGTCGGCTTACAATTCAGAGTACGTGTAGCATTGTTGAGCAGTAGGACATGATCCATACATTTGCATTTCACTTAGCATAATACACTCATACATTAGCATCTTATTTGCATACATATAGAGTTATGATGTAAGCTATATCGTGTTCTTTTGACCATACATGATAGTCTTGTGTATGTCATTCGTGGATCGTACCGATACCGTTATGCTCTGGTCCAGAACTAATATAGCATTATTGAGCATTAGGTTGCATGCATTTTCACCCATACCTACATTTGACATATAAAAAGCATGCATTTTAGATATAAGCGAACATACATACATAAGCCACATCATGTGAGTGATAAGCTCAGAAAGATCGATTTTTCGGACGTATGAGGAAGCGTAACACCTTTGGTCATAAATAAATAAAATAAAATAAAATAATATCATCTACCGTTACGATCATCATATATAAATAAATAAATAAAATAAGATGAAAGCAAGTGAGTAGGAGGAAGAAAGAAAGATAGAGAGATAGAAAGACGAGAGCGGTATCACATATATCAGATTTTTTTTTTTTTTCAGATATGGATGCGGCGGGATAGGGCTTGTGGGGTGTGTGAGCCAATGGGAAGATGGGAATCCGGGCGTTGCAAAGGGCAACCACCAATTCACCATCCTCCGACCCCACCGGCAGAGAATCCAACCATCCAAACCATTTCAATAAGTAATGATCGCTGATGGTTGATGTGTTCCTTCGTGTGCCAGACAGGAGCACCAAAGCCACCAACCCCCTCCTTCTTTCCAACCAAGACCCAACAATCATCGTATCCATCCTCTGCCATGGCAACTGCTGCTTCATGTGGTTTCACGCTGCTCGGTTCCAACTCCTCCAAGATGGCTTTATGTGGTTCCAGCTCCTCCTCCTTCCTCCTCCGCAAGTCAAGGGCTACTACCACTACTACCCAGTCTCAGCAGTGCTTCCGCTTGATGCCCGCAAGATGTGAGCTCTCAGCCATTACAGCATCCGACTCTTCATCATCATCATCATCATCATCATCATCATCATCAAGGGCGTCTAGCATTTCCGTTCTCGAGCAGCTCAAGGTGTCTGCTGCAGACAGTAAGGAATCCCCCCTCCATTTGGTAGCCTGAGTTATTCTGATTCTCTCTTACAAAGCTGGTTCGTAGAGGATGGATTTATGCCCATCCATGTTTCTTTTCCTCTGTATCTCGTTAGCTTTTTGTCTACCGATACTTAAAATGCATACTCAAGAAACTAGAATCCATTCTCTGCAATTCTAATGCCAGCCAGCTCCTGATGTGTTCTATTTTTTTTTTATGTACTGAGTTTTTTTATTTATTTAGGACTACTTCTATATTTAAAATTTTAATTACTGCAGCATGTGGCTATTTTAAGTACGCTAGACTCTGGAGAAGTGATGATAATCTTCCATAATTAGGCTCACTTTCATCTTTCAAATCACCAGGGAAATATAAGGAAGAAAAATAAAAAACTAAGCAATAGTCTTGTTAATTACTGACAATGAACAATATGTTTGACAAAGGTGAAATAGCGATGCAGCCTAACACCTTGAAACTGTAAGCGCCAGCTTTCTTAGAAGTCAGCATATATTGCCAGTGCTGAAAATATTTGAACCAGCATTAGTGCAGGACAAATGAGTGTATCATGATGTCACCTGTTTCAAATTCTTGCAATTTCTTTCTTTTTCCGGTACGGTGGTGTGCTTTAATTCTCAGAGGTTAATAGCGATGCCCATGGCAAATGGCTAACCTTGGGATCTTTATTAGTCAGCACAATAGGGGCAAGAAAGACTCCCAAAGAGACATGACTGGCATGTACCATTAAACCTGACTTGACTCATCTTCACATTCTAGTTCACTTGCGTGATTTCTCTCAAATTTAATGTAGTCCAACTCAAAATTGAATTATTGATGTATAAATGTCACTCTCATCACAACCAATTTAATTCTAAACTAGATAATTCACTCTTTATCTCGGTTGTTTGCTAGCAAAATCTCCTTGAATACTAGGGGTAGGGGATTTCATGTTTGAAATGAAAAGTCATGCCTGAATGAACTCTATTAGGAGAGGTGAGGCTTCTTTTTCAGAATTCAGTATCCAAAAAAGAAAATCAATTGTGTCTATAAAAGTCTTATTGCTGACATTTTCTATAATACTTTTTCAGGCAAATTCTTTATTTATGATTTTTTAACTCCCTCCTACTCACAACTCTTTACCAGGATATACAAAAGAAAGAAGCAGCATTGCTGTTATTGGTCTCAGCATCCACACAGCTCCAGTGGAAATGCGAGAGAAACTTGCCATTCCTGAAGCACAATGGTCTCGTGCTATTGGGGAGCTTTGTGACTTGAATCATATAGAAGAAGCTGCTGTCCTAAGTACCTGCAATCGGATGGAAATATATGTTGTTGCTCTTTCTTGGCATAGAGGAATTAGAGAAGTAACTGAATGGATGGCAAAGGTATCCATCTTCCTGCTTCTAACATCTAAACCTGCCCATTTACATCAATTCTTTCCTCTTAATCTCAAGTCATATATATCACATAAAAATGAATGCATTCCTGATGCTAACATATGTAATGATTATTTCTCTTTTAACAATGCCTTTTTATTTTGTTTTGTTCGCTGCAGACAAGTGGAATTCCTGTTTCAGATCTCCGGCAGCACCTGTTTGTGCTACGTGATGGTGATGCCACACACCATCTGTTTGAGGTATCTTCTGGTCTTGACTCCCTTGTCCTGGGGGAAGGCCAGATTCTTGCTCAAGTTAAGCAAGTTGTTAAACTTGGGCAAGGAAGTGGTGTCCTGGGAAAGAATATTGACCGACTTTTCAAGAATGCAATCACTGCTGGAAAGCGTGTTCGCTGTGAAACCAGTATTGCCTCTGGGGCAGTTTCTGTGAGCTCTGCTGCAGTTGAGTTATCACTAATGAAGCTTCCAGCTTCACATGCCTTATCTGCTAGAATGGTTGTGATTGGAGCTGGCAAGATGGGAAAACTTGTCATTAAACATTTGGCTGCAAAAGGATGCACTAAAGTTGTTGTCGTAAATCGGTCAGAGGAGAGGGTGGCTGCTATTCGTAACGATCTGAAGGACATTGAAATAGTGTACAAACCTCTTACAGAGATGCTCAGCTGTGCTGCAGAATCAGATGTAGTATTCACAAGCACTGCCTCAGAGACTCCATTATTCCTGAAAGAGCATGTGGATGACCTTCCTCCAGTGAGTGAAGCAGTCGGTGGCATGCGACTTTTTATCGACATATCTGTCCCTAGGAATGTAGGGGCATGCGTTTCTGATCATAAACTATCACGAGTCTACAATGTGGATGATCTCAAGGAAGTTGTGGTGGCAAACAAGGAAGATCGGCTTCGAAAAGCAATGGAAGCTCAGGCAATCATTACTGAAGAACTAAAATCCTTTGAGGCTTGGAGGGACTCCCTGGAGACCGTTCCCACAATAAAAAAGTTGAGATCTTATGCAGATAGGATCAAGGCCTCAGAACTTGAAAAATGCTTGTCGAAGATTGGTGACGAGGCACTAACAAAGAAAACTCGGAAAACAGTGGAAGAACTCGGTAATGGTATTGTCAACAAGCTTCTTCATGGTCCCTTGCAACATCTTAGATGTGATGGCAGTGATAGTCGAACTCTTGATGAAACACTTGAAAATATGCATGCACTGAACAGGATGTTCAGTCTAGACACTGAGAAATCAATCTTGGAGCAGAAGATCAAATCCAAGGTGGAGAAAGCTCAAAAGTAAGCTCATTGTTTGTGTAAAGGTCTTCTACCTTATGTGCCATACCTCTTTTATCGTCAGCTACATATACCTGGTTGCAAGCATTTTCTCTAGCTTGAATAAGAGGACAAATTCTTCCATCGTATTCCATTCATCATTGACCCAAGTGTTTGTATTCGTAACATTTTTGACTTATAGGCTTTCTGTATGGGTGCCCTTGTACGTATGTATAATTGTGGTCACGAACATGGTGGAACTTGGATTGAATATGTTTCCATTGTTTCGTGAATCCTAAGATTGTTGTAATCACACAATTGGAATACTTGTTAAGTCGGATAAATGTAAAGCTAATCAATTTGGAATACTGTAGGTCCAAATCCGACGATAATGATCCCTGGTTTTCCAATTTAGATTATTTCATTAAGGCAGATATTTACTCCATTATTTTTTGTGTTTTCTCGATTCCTTATTCGCATTTCACAGGATTGTTAATGTGACACTACTCGCACGTTCCATTCACGAGATCTAAAGGTTGCATATACTTCCAAAAATACACATACAAGGGAAAATACCTACTGCAGGTTTCAGTAGGGTTTTTCCTCTCTCGTTTCTATTCTTACCTTGTTTTATAATATAATTTTATTATTACTCCTCAGATTCCCAGTACATAGAAGGGGCACCGTGCATGTTTTATCTTTCTTGTAATTGACTGCTAGAATTGAAACCCGTTCTGCTAGAAGACATTTACCGTTAACTATTATTTAGACTAATTTGCTTGATGCTCATATGTTGAGAAAGTTTAGTCAAAGTGAAACCTGTTTAACAATGATCGCTCCAGTCTACAATAGCATTGTGGATCGGACCTGCAAAATAATTAAGTTTACGCTCTCTGGAGGCACATTATGATCTAAAAGTTCACCATGTTCATCGAGATTTACATAAGAGGAAGAGGTGTGGTTCATTGTTCAAGTAGTCGAACTTTTCTATGGAACCACACGAATAGTGATATTTGCAATCTTTTTGAAGGAAGCACACTAGTACAGCACAATACTTAGGGTTGCAATACATAAAAGATGACTGACCCACCATCGATAGCAATCGTAAGTGGTGCACGCACAATGCAGTGACAAATTGAAGCAACGATGGTTGCTTCTACTAGGCTTTCACCACAATTATTTCAGCTAACTAGTAGTAGCTAAGTCTTTCATAATTATTATTTCATCCTAATTATTTCAACCATACTGAATTGCTACATCATATCTTCGCATCTTGCAGACCGCATACCATGTTCGCAGGTAGAGCCATATCGATCATCTTTGGATATGGTAAGTTGAGATCTGCATGATACGCCAATTTAGGGACTCATCATCAATAAGAATGCTTTTAACAACAAAGTTTATAATCTATAACAGATACTTACTTTTCATTATATCCTTGAAAGTTTCCTGCGAAACAAAAAAGAAGAAGAAGCAATCGTCAGAATATTATGAATCTACTTATGAAATGTCTTCAGGGACCTTCTTCTAAAGTACTAGTGCTAATTGCAAAATATATCGAAGAAACCAGCACAGTTTCAATAGTTTGATTGTCTGCTTGGACCTTTTCCTCATACAATTCTTTGACTTCTCATTTATTTAAAATATTACACTCTTGAAAGCTTACTGCAGAGAGATGTTCAGAACTGATGGATTTAAATCTTATTTACCAAGACATTTAATTGAAGTACTAACTTCCAATTTACAGAAATAATTAATAGTTTGGTTATACATTGTGAACGTTTCAGAAAATAAACAGCATTATTAGTCATAGGAGTGCAATATCTCTCAAATTCCAATCCGCAATACATACAGTACTATTTTACAAAAAAGTCCTCTATCCTTTATAATCAGTAATTACATAATTTGCTCCTGAACTTGATTCATGGTCATGTTAACAAAGGCATGACAACAAATGAAAACAGGAAAGATAGAAAATTATTCACCTCATCTTTGGTCAGACGAGGATTATAGAGCATCTCCTCTTCAACCGTAGAAACCTGAATGTATACAAGCAACAGTGTGAGACGCTGGTAAGATAGTTCAAGAAGCTAAAAGCAGAAATCCAACTTACTGTGTAGCCTTTGTAGTCATGAGCAGGATACACTAATGTATCCTTGGGCAAAGTGAATATCTACAAGAAAATGCAGAAAAAAAGGGAAGGATTGTCAACCCATTAGCAGCAAAGTAATACAGAAAGGAAAAAAATAACATTCCAATTCTCGTACTCTACCTGTTCATGCACCGATTTATATAGCTGTTCTGAACTACCTCCCTGCAAAACAAATGGTCTATTTCATTAGGAATAATCCCACACCTATCAGAAGCTTGCAAGTGATCAATACAATTCTAGGTCTCTTATGAATGCCAACTGAGTTTCGACTTTGATGCAAACTTCAAGGTAGTACCAAGCTCAGAGATGCTTAACAGAGGCTAAACCAACACATTCACTTTAAATCTACAAAGTGTGACATGTACAAGTCGAAGATGTTGGAGAGCATAATAAGACCCTAAGTCTGTCTACTGAGTGACTTCAGGTTCAAATTTGAACCTCTAGACTTTAAGAGGTCTCAAATTTAATTCAATTTCTTTGAAGAATACATGGAAATACAACCATAAATCCTGTACTCATATACCAAGTTACAATAATAACAGAGTACAAATAAATTCTGCAGGAAAAGTAATCAATTACAACATCAGTTTCTGTGTTCATGAAACACATAATGGTCCTTGATTTATACCCGTAAGTTTGAAAAACATGATATTTTTGAAAAGGGAAATAGCAATGAAAAACAAGATACGTACAGCTTATCCATGTACATGGATGATCAAATATTAGAGGTCTTTTCTAAGCATTGAACTTGAAATGATCTTTCCTTTATGAAAACAAATGTAAGCATATTACCATTGAAATTTAAATTCTTATTCCCATTTGGATGTACAGATAGCTAGTTACGTGGTATGTAAGGTCTATAGTACTGAGTGAAGCACACTAGGTAATCCGATTACCATGATTGTATCAATTGATGATATAATTAAGAAAGTACATGATACTGGCATGCTATTATTCTCACAAAAGTATAGATTAAATACAAATAATATAATGCTCGTAGGATTCAACCCCAAACCTGAAAATCAGTCCTTCCACATCCACGAATGAGCAAAGTATCACCAGTAAAAGCCATCCTCGGATGGGGCTGATCAAGTGCATCCCCAGTAACGTAAGTCATACAACCCGAAGTGTGACCAGGAGTAGGGCGGGCCTGTAAAGATGAAATTCACTTAAAACTCCATTGATGGTCATGCAGACAGAACAAAAATACGAACTCCTGTTCTCAACATACATAACTAGCAACGGGAGTATTCTTTACTCAGCTTCTATATGAATAGCAATTGCATGAGATTTCATATTCTAAGACAAAATAACTTGAAGTGAAGGTGAAAGTGAAAGTGTGAAACAAAAGAGTAGACCGAACTAGTTACAAAGGCCTGTTTAAAGCTTAAATCAAGCTGAGATACTATCAGTTCATTTATCAGTGCTACTACTGAATAAACTGGCTGATCAGTTGAAATGCTTTTCGATTTCAAACAGGAAGCGTCTGAGAGAGAACAGGGAAAAAATAACATGGTAACATCATTTGGGTTCAATTTCGCAAGTAAAATAAATTCCAGTATTGCATTCTACATCATAAGAGTTCAAAAAGGGAATGTCCCAATAGACAATAAGATGCTACGAGGATTAATAGAAGAAACAAAGGCAATGATGAATTGGTACAAAAGAATACCTCCAAAAAGAGATTGCCTATACGAATTTTTTCGCCACCGTCTATTTGAAGATCGGCCTTAGCACGACTATCTCTGGCAATGATGGATTTGACGCCGGGCATCTTACCCTGAAAGAGTGCAGTGCAGTATGTAAGCAAACAGAAAAAGATGGTCTGCTAGCAATTCTAGCTTGATAATCATTGAGCATGAATAGTTTTATCATTGTTTTCAATAACATGGTAACATTATTATCGTTAGTAGCAGTAGTGGTGGTGGTGGTGGTGGTGGTGCTGCTGCTACTACTACTACTACTATCATCATCATCATCATCATCATTGTTGTTGTTGTTGTTTTAGACAAGGCAAAGAGTCAAGATGAAAAGAAAGAAAGAAAGAGAGTAAAGGAAAGGAAGGAAAGGTATGATGATATATAACCTTCAAGAGTCCAGTTCCAGTGATATGATCAGCATGGCAATGAGTATTAAGAGCGTAAACAAGCTTGAGGCCAAGGCCCTTGACGAGAGTGAGGTCTCTATCCACGGACTTGTCCACCGGATCGATCAGCTACACACACACACACACAGAGAAATACGTGCAAATCTAGTTAGCTTCTGCGTGACATGGTGATTAATTATTACAGCAGGGGTGATAAATTAATGGAAATGTACGTGAAGATCTATCGACGCAAAGGGAAATCTTGTGCATCAGAAATTCCCCAAGAAGATTGGAAAAGTACCAAAGCAGGCTTTTGAGGGTGGCCGATGTCGGCGATGAGGTAGGTGTAGGTGTAGGAATCCTTCTCGAATAGCTGGCGGAAGAGGAGCTTCGGGGAATTGGCGGAGTGGCACACCCCATCGGCGCTGTAGGTCGCCATCGCCGCACTTGCTGCTGCGTTTCTGCTGCTAGGATGATGACGATGATGATGATTGTTGGGAGGGGAACAGAAGAGGTTGGTTGGGGAGGAGGAGGAGGAGGAGGACTGGATCAACAGCGGACGACGACCACGCAGGGAAGAAGACACGAGGAGGAGGTGGTGGTGGAGCTGACCGTTAAAGTGGGAGGCACGACGTCGTAGCATGTACCCGTGTCTCCCCCTCCGACCCTCCCTTCTGCCTGCTTATATGATCGCTACTGCTGCTAATCTCTCCAATTTATACACACACAAAACGCAATGCACACATATAATATAATAGTGTTATTATATATCTTTCTCCCTTTAGCTTTCAGAAGAAGAAAAACATCTTCTCTTCTTTTCTTACTGCCTTATCTTATCAAAACCATGGAAGGAAGGAGAGAAGGAATCAATATACGGTGTTGTCGTTAATGACAAATTTAGACAACTACCACGAGTGCAGCCAAGCCAACACAAACGAAACGACACCACCAGCGTCAAATGTTTCACATGTCACATTATCCGTCAGCAATGACATGGCGAGCTGATCTGCTTGGTCTTTGGGGGCGCCCCTGGTTTTGTCTCCGTTCGCCAACAACACAAGCAAAAACAACTTGAGATGCCAAAACTAGATTCCTTTCACGCAATAGGGCAATGGAATTCGTTGACCTGAATTGCCTTCCGCCACAGCAAGATATAGATAGAGTACATGACATTAACCTAATCCCAACTGATTAATTGATTAATTAACCAAGACAGCAAATGGTGGGGTCCAACTGACTTGGGAGTTAGACGGTGGTGGACTGGCTGTTGATTCCAAGTCTGTGGGCTGTCCGATCTGAAAGCACCCCACCCTCAATTGGACTCATTTATTTTATAATTATATAACGCTGACACATGCATAACTACTGCGTAAATATGGACGAACAAGTGGGAACGCGAATTATTCCTTTCCCTGCAGCATCATCTCTTGCAAGCTGTATGTACCCAAGGCCAGAAGTCGACCATGTTCGCGGCTGCCCAGCTCTCTCTCTCTCTCTCTCTCTCTCACTATTCCAGCACCCCATGGTTACTGCTGTTAGCTGCTGGCATGTTGTACAATGTAGTACGTTACTTGGCCGCTGGTAACGTATGTACTATTATATATACCGCTTGCTTGTCGACTTGTAAACAGGGTATATATAATAAGCTTGTGTGTGTATTTGGTTGATATGATCTGCTACCAGCAAATGGCCCCACTGATATTGGCTAGGGCCGGAACAAATTCCTTTCAAGAGATTGGCTTTAATCAAGCAGGGTAACCTTACTGGACGAAGAGATTGCCAAACCACACAGTTTGACAATGCATCTGATCAATACTATTAAGGCAAAAAATGAATAAAATAATACTATGTATTGTCTTATCTTGTAGAACGCATTATGACCAACCAACCACTGTGTTTACTAATTCGTTCTAAGGGTCCACGTCCTTTTCCATTTTTCTGCAAAGATACTAGTGATGGAGCCATGAGTATAAACAAGGAGGGGCACTTAAACATAAAAACTCAAGAGAGGAGGCAATCCTCACTACTTCTCTTTTTTTTATATTAAGTAAATATAAAATATAATTGTTTTTAAAAATAAAATAAAATAGGAGAGATAATTGCCCATACATGAACCGCCTTATTGACAATCAAGAAAATGAATAGGCGCTCGCGAGGTCAGAAACCCTCGCACCGTCGTCGTCCTTCTAGTAATCTCCGCAAGGCTACTGAGTTTGACTGGCTGGCTTTCAAGAGTCGACTAGACGAAGACGATTCCTGTGACGATGTGGGGTTTCGCCCTCCTCTCAGGTAGGCTAAACCCTCCTCCCCTTCCTCCCCTCGCGTCTAGGTAAGTCCTCCTGGGCTCATTATAAGAAAATCTACATTTAGTGAGGACAATATTCCTCGTAAAGTCCTCGCAAAATCCTCGTTACATAGTTTAACGAGGACTTAGCGAGGAATAATTATCCTCGTAGCTATGTAACTCGTTAAATCAATACTGCGAGGATATATCCTCGCAATGTGCTCGTGTAAATTTAACGAGGAAATTACGAGGAAATATTTCCTCGTAATGTCCTCGTAACTCCTCGGTAAATGCTCACTAAATATAATGAGATTGTATCGTAGTTCCAGTTTTAGCGAGGACATTTCCTCGCAAATTGCTCACTAAATATCATTATTTTTGTGAGGAAATGTCCTCGTTAATACTGGACAATTAAAAAAAATAAAACAATACATTATAGAATTGACATTCAAATACATTCACAAATACATTATTCGTACACAAATACATTATTCGTACACATATACAGATTTCATAAAAAAAAATTCATTTGATTATACATCATAAGATTTTACACATTCAAAATTTTTACAAAAAAGTAGCTACTACAACATTGAAATATCTTAATACAAGTCGATAAATATAATATAAGGTAAAACAATATATTACATATCACTTTCTTCGGGAACCAACTTGCTTTCCTTTACCTTTTGAGGATGATGCATGGATGGAGCAACGACGACGTCTATACTCTTCGAAATTATCCTCATCATCATTTGCCAAATCTTCTTCTTGCTCGTCGGTATATCTTCTGATTATAAAAAACAAA
>JAMKQA010062661.1:0-19332 GCA_024699735.1 Posidonia australis
TGCATGATTTTTCGTGTGTATGGTTTTCCTTGTCTTCCATAATAGATTAGGTGGCGACTCCGTTTTATTTTGCTTTTTCGACGTGATTTTGCCGACCGATTTCGCATTCATTTGCGGAATCATCTCGTCGGCATGGTTACAGACTCGTTGTCGGATAGTTAAGGTTATCAGCCCACTAATTAGTTGACGGACTCATCACCGGATAGTAAGGGCTATCAACCCGAGAAAAAGGAGTGGCACCAAGATTCGTCCACTAGGGCGAACCTAGGATGAGATCATTTAGACCTCGCCTAGTCTAAGAAATGATAGAAATGGCACTTATTCGCCTTAAACGAGTCCCAACAGGACAGATTGAGTTTCTCCCGAACTGGTTCAGAAACCTAGGATGACTTCGTTTGTCCAGGTCAGGGCAACAAAACGATATTCCTAACTGTTAGCTGGGTGGACCCCAGCGCCAAGCCGGTAGGCAGAAAAGGGGCAGCAGTTTGAAGTAATTGAGCACACGTTACTGCAATGGCAATTCCCTATTAGTCACAGTCATCCAAACAAGCTAGCGAATGTGTCCAAATGAATTTATTATAGTATTCAAATATAATGATGTGATTACACTTATTTTCAGTCTGTGGTGAACAAGTAACATAAACAAGTGTTAACAGTCTGGGTCATCCCTAGGCCTCTTAGACCCTCTTGCTTTTGGAAATAGTGTAGGACTTGGAACTGCTCTGTAGATTGGCCAGGTTTCCTCCACTTCGGCTTCGTAGTCAGCTGAACAACCCTTGCCTTCTATGATTGCCAGGTCGCTCGATCGGATGGAGCAGGTAAGCAGGCGTGATAGTTCCTTTGTCGTGGCGTAAGAGCTCAGGGGATACTCCTGGAATCGAGCTGGCATCGGTCCTTGGGCAAAGGAGTCTTGTCAGTAACCGAACTGCCGCATCACACGAATTGGATGATATTTGACACCACCGGTCAAACCCAGGAGGATGATAAGCTTCATGTCGGTATCATTGAAGAATACTTCAAAGTTGTGAGTTACTGAAGGAATGATGCGCTAAGTCACCTTGTCTTCTGTCAACCTCTCTATTCGCTCATACTCCTTGCGAACTGATGTGAGGGTGCGAGCATGACCACTTTGGCAATAAGATTTGAAGGTTGACCGCTGAGGGCGTAAGACCTCTACACCCAGATGAGCGCCCAACCACACCTGCACAAATGCTCCACAACTATAGAAATATCGACATCGTCGCAGTGATCGGTCGAGGGCTCGATAAGTCTCTGCCAAGATAATAGGAGTTAGGTCTATCTGATGGGTTACCACCGCCAAAGCAATTTCTGCAACCTCGATGTTCACGACTGTCCAGCCATGGCTAAACACCAAATCGCCTAAAAAGCGGACGACGAAGCCTCTCAACCACAGCTCATCGCCCACGGAGGTGCGCATCTCGGCTATCTTGTCAAAGTAAATCAATTGTAGCATAGGTGACTGCCCGTTAGTACAGATCAGTTGACGACCACAATCGTCGGTCGATAGACTAGTAAGTTTACTCAGCACAGAGGAATATTTGTCTCACCGCATAAATACAGTGGGCCCTAGGAACTTTGATAGACAACACACCTGATGGACCTCTTCCAAAGTAGGAGTTAACTCAATTCTTCCGAAGCGGAATGTGTAGTTTGCAAGCTTATAGAATCGGGCGGCTGCACATAAGAAGTAACAGGAGACCTCCACATTTGCAATGTGTTTCCAATCCATGCCCGGGGGACCTCTGAGCAACTCACTGGTACGACCATCGTAGGGAAGCCCATGATTGAAGGGGGAGCTGCGACCTTTCTTGATTCAAGTCTGTAGAGCATTATTAAAAGAGTATTGAGAATGACAAATCACTTTGTTCCATGCACACAATATTTCATACAGTCCAATGCAGATAGAAAAAATCATAAATTGCTGTCAAGTGCTGAGTCATATGTTAGTAGTCATCCTGAAACTGTGCGAAGGAGATTGTTAGATAAAGCTAACATGCTCATTGCCCGAGTACATAAGGTTACCTGCCTGGTGACGGGTTGACGGACTCGTCGCCGGATAGTTAGGATTATCAGCCCTGTGATGAGTTGACGGACTCATGGCCGGATAATTAGGGCTATCAGCCTAGGGAAAAGGACTCGGTCCTTGGATACAAGAAACCAACAGCTCGAACCTCTTCTGGTTTTAGAGGAGCCACGAGAAAAAGGACAAAAGGTTGGCCCTAGAACTCAAGGAACTAATGACTCGGATCTCCTCCGGACTTAGAGGAGTCTCAAGGAAAGGATAAATGCTGGTCCTAGGATACAAGAAGCCAGCGACTCGGATCTCCTCCGGACTAAGAGGAGTCTCAAGACAAGGATAAATGTTGGTCCTAGGATACAAGGAACCAGCGACTCAGATCTCCTCCGGACTTAGAAGAGTCTCGAGAAAAGGATGAATGCCGATCCTAGGATACAAGGAGCCAGCAACTCGGATCTCCTCCGGACTTAGAGGAGTCTCGAGAAAAGGATAAATGCTGGTCCTAGGATACAAGAAGCCAGTAACTCGGATCTCCTCCGAACCTAGAGGAGTCTCGAGAAAAAGATAAATGCTGGTCCTAGGATACAAGGAGCCAGCGACTCGGATCTCCTCCAGACCTAGAGGAGTCTCGAGAAAAGGATAAATGCTGGTCCTAGGATACAAGAAGTCAACGACTCGGATCTCCTCCAGACCTAGAGGAGTCTCGAGGAGAGGGATAAAAGCTGTTCCTAGGATACAAGGAAACAGTGACTCGGATCTCCACTAGGATCAGAGGAGTCTCGATGAAGGGGACAAAGGTTGTTCCTAGGATACAAGGAAACAACGACTCAGATCTCCACTGGGATCAGGGGAGTCTCAAGGAAAAGGATAAAGGTTGTTCCTAGGATACAAGGAACCAATGACTCGGATCTCCTCCGGATCAGAGGAGTCATAAGGAAAGGGATAAATGTTGTACCTAGGATACAAGGAACCAACAACTTGGATCTCCTCCGAATCAGAGGAGTCACGAGGAAAAGGATAAATGTTGTTCCTAGGATACAAGGAAATAGCGACTCAGATCTCCACTGGGATCAGAGGAGTCACGAGGAAGGGGATAAAGGTTTGTCCTAGAATACGAGGAACCAACGACTCAGATCTCTTTTAAATTAGAGGATTTACGAGGAAAGGGATAAATGTTGTTTCTAGGATACAAGGAACTAGCGACTCGGATCTCCTTCAAACTTAGAGGAGTCTCGAGGAAAGGGATAAAGGTTGTTCCTAGGATACAAGGAAACAACGATTCAAATCTCCACTGTGATCAGAGGAGTCTCGAGGAAGGGGATAAAGGTTGTTCCTAGGATATAAGGAAACAGTGACTCGGATCTCCACTAGGATCAGGGGAGTCTCGAGGAAAAGGATAAAGGTTGTTCCTAGGATACAAGGAAACAACGACTCGGATCTCCACTAGGATCAGAGGAGTCACGAGGAAAGGGATAAAGGTTGGTCCTAGGATACAAGGAACCAATGACTCAGATCTCCTCTAGATCAGAGGAGTTACGAGGAAACGATAAAGGTTGTTCCTAGGATACAAGGAAACAGCGACTCGGACCTCCACTAGCCTTAGAGGAGTCACAAGGAAAGGGATAAAGACTATATGCAACCTGCTTGCTAACCAGGAGGTTTATTCTTGTTTATTGCTTGCCTGCTTCATTGTGTGACTGTTCTATCTGTTCACTTGATGCTATTGGTGCTGCAAGACGATGACGGTTGATTTAGATAAATCGTTGCTCAGATTCTGCATTGATGTAAGGAGCTTAACCTGATAAGGGTTTCACGAGGGCGTTGTTTCCTCCTCGAATAAGATGGTCGTGCTGGATGATTTCTGACACTCCCTTAGGTTCACTGTTGGGTCATCGACTGACCTCTTGGGAGTTTGACTTTGGCACTAGGCTATCGACTGTGCTTTCTTCTGCTGACTAAGTGAATACTGATATTCTGACTTTGCTCTGATCTTAGAGGCTCATGGCTGTCGTTGTCCTCATTTCTGCGCTCGAGCTATGGAGGAAACAACATGTTCTGGTCGAAGATATTGTCATAAGAAGGGTCAACCAATAGGGCAGCTGACATGCCCCTAGTTGACAAGGAAGGTTATCACCACAAAGGCAGCTGACATGCCCCTGGTGTATGGTATCCTTTACCGAGTCTTTGGCCGAGGAGCAGCTGACATGCCCTTGGTTTGAGACCCAACGAGACTTCGCAAAGTGGACAGGTGATAATGCATGCAAGAATGATAGTATTATGTTGTATCATCCCTTAGGATTCGGAATGCTAATGATGCCTGCTATGAGAAGATGAGAAGACCTCGATTCACAAGACACTACCTGGACTTCTAGGCTGTTAGTGGCTCTCTGGGATGGATGATTCAGTAGGTTAGGCTCTGTGCCAAACTCTTGGAGATTTAGATCTACTTTTTTGGCTTTTGGCTTATTTCTTTTGTCCCTCTTAGGCTTGTAGGCTTGCTCTAACCCTTGCTTGGGGGTAATTGGCATCCAGATTTGGAGGGGGCTGTTGGAATTATATGCGAGGGGTGGCTAGTCCCTTTGGTTACTTGGATTTTTGGGATGCTTGCTTCGACTCTTCTCTAAGATAATTGGTAGGGATAGAGTTGGCCTACTTGCCTCTCTTTTAGGGCTAGCTTCTGTCTTCGACTTCTGTCTCCTAATTTCTTTGGTTCCCTTGTGGATATGTTTATTTTTCTATTCTGGCTTACACTCATGCTCGCTCCTAACATTTTATCTCCCTCTGGAGGTGTAAGTCCCTGTGGGAGTTTGGACATTCCGCCTAACCATGGTTGGGTGGGTGGTTCCCTCGCTTGCTAGAATGTCTAGATAGTATCAACTAAAGAGGTATAAATCCTTCTCAAGCTGGCTAGCTATTCCGATTTTCGTCATTGGGATGTGATGTTGATGCTTTTATGCATAGATGCGTGCAGTTATTGATGCGCTTAGATTATTGATGTGCATGAAAGCAAAGATCAAATGTTGTGGATTAGATGCACTTGGATTGCCTTTTATTTTAGAAATATGCGTGCATGATGGAGTAATAGATGATGCATGATGCACGAAAGGATACTTTGCAAGGCGAGGATACACGCCTTCCGCTCATTGGTAGTATTTCTTTAGATAACAGGTGTTGACTGGCTCAGGTAGCTCGATGTTGTCCATGTCTTCGAGGATTGCTACGCCTCCCGAATAGACTTGTTTGATGATGTAAGGACCATGCCAGTTAGGTCGGAATTTGCCTCGACCGTCAGGGACATGTATGGCCTGCAGGACTAGATCGCCAAGTGCGAAGCTCCTTGGTCGAACCTTTTTCTGATATGATCTGGCCATTCTTGCTTGGTAACAACGGGTATTGTACATGGCCTGCAGTCTACGCTCGTCGATCAAATTCAGTTGGATGCATCTGTCCTCAACCCATTCGGCTTCTTCTAGCTCAACCTCCTTCAAGATTCTAAGTGATGGGATCTCTACCTCAATTGGTAGGACTGCTTCCATGCCGTCCACCAATGAGTAGGGTGTCACACCTGTTGAGGTCCAGATCGAAGTTCTGTAGGCCCATAAGGCATAGGGGAGCTTTTCGTGCCAATCCTTATGTGTCTCGGCACTCTTCTTCAGGATCTTGATTAAATTCTTATTTTTTGACTCAACAGCACCGTTCATCTGTGGACGGTACGGGGAAGATCTGTGATGTTTGATCTTGAGGCTTCGCAAATAATTCTCCAATCTCTAAGCTATGAAATTCTTGCCATTGTCTGAGATAATGGAGTATCGCACCCCGTACCGGGCTATGATATTGTGCTTGATGAACTTTTCTGTGGCTACAGTTGTGACAGTTTTGTAAGAGGCTACTTCTACCCATTTGGTAAAGTAATTTATGGCCACTAAGATGTAGCTGTGGCCATTAGATGATGCCGGATGGATGGCACCGATGACGTCTATTCCCCAATTAGAGAAAGGCCACGGTGAAGACATGCTGTGCAGCTGCTGAGGGGGGACATGTATGAAGTTCTCGTAAATCTGACAATTATGGCATTTGCGCACGAAACAACGGCAATCTGCCTCCATAGTTGACCAGAAGTAACCTTGCAACAGGATCTTCTTGGCTAACAGTACTCCATTCATGTAGGGGCTGCATGTTCTGGTGTGGATCTGAAGCATCAAGGTATCAATCTCCTTCTTGTCGACACACCGTAAACATCTCGTTATATGATCTTCTATACAGATGTCCTCCGCCCAACACGTATTTTGACGCCAGGCGCGTCATGGTCTTCTTATCTGTTGTTGATGTGCTGGTTAGGAGGTCACCCGATTCCAGGAAGGTCTTGATGTCATGATACCAAGGAAGCTCTATTGACGGGTCTACCTCCTCTATGCTCATACAATGGACGAGCTGCTCTGCTTGAGTGACCGATACGTCGACTGTGCGCTCTTCAGGTATTGAGAGCCAGGAGGCAAGAGTTGCAAGTGCATCTGCGTAGGAGTTTTTGGCTCTACTCATGAAGGAGAAGCGCACTTCTTCGAACTCCTTGACGAGCTGTAAGAGATATTTGTGATATGACACGAGCTTTAGATCCTTGGTTTTCCATTCGCCATTGATCTGGGATATGACTAACATGGCATCCCCATGCACCTATAGCTTCCGTGCGCCATGCTCCAATGCAAATTGCAGTCCCATGATGCACGCCTCGTACTCGGCTTCGTTGTTGGTGCACTCGAAAGTTAGCTTTCTAGAGAAGGGGGTCATCTGTCCCTGTGGTATTGACAATTCCGCATTGATTCCTCTACCCCTCTTGTTGACAGCTCCATCGAAGTATAGGTGCCACCGGGACCTGTCTTCTGGTTCCTCAGCATCTGCATCTCCCATGGCGAACAGGATGTCTTCATCCTGGAACTGTGTCTGCAATGGCTCGTACTTTGGCAATGGTAGGTCAGCTAGGTGGTCCGCTACTGCTTGCCCCTTCATTGATTTCTGTGTGACAAATGTAATGTCGGATTGAGACAGCATCACCTACCATTTCACGCATTGCCCCACTGAAGCTGGCTTTTGGAACAAGTACTTCATGGGATCATGCCGGTGTAGGAGAAGGACCGGATATGCCATCATATAGTGCTTGAGGCGTTGGGTGGCCCAGACAAGGGATAAGTAAATCTTCTCAATAGGATTGTACCTGGCTTCGCAATCGTTGAACTTCTTTCTCAGGTAGTAGATGACTCTCTCCCTACGTCCTGTTTCATTGTGCTGCCCAAGGACTGCACCCATGGAGTGTTGGGTGGTGGAGAGATATAGTAATAGGGGTTGCCCTGGTGTGGGTGGAACCAAGATAGGAGGTTTTGTAAGGAGCTGCTTGATTTTGTCGAATGCAGCTTGACATTCCTCATTCTAGTGGATCTGTGCATTCTTTCTTAACAGCCAGAAGATAGGCTCACAAATGGGAGTAAGTTACGCTATGAACTTGCTGATATACTGTAATCGGCCCAATAAGCTCCGAACTTCCTTCTCAGATGTAGGGGGAGGCATATCGATGATGGCTCTTGCTTTCCTAGGATCGACCTCGATTCCCCTATGACTGATAATGTATCCTAGGAGCTTGCCAGAAGACACCCCGAATATGCATTTGTTGGGGTTTAGACAGAGCTTGTACTTTCTGAGGCAATCAAACAGCTTTCTCAAACAGACCAGGTGCTCCTCATGCTCTTTGGACTTGGCAATCATATCATCCACATAGACCTCTAATTCCTTATGCATGAGGTCATGGAAAAGTGCAGTCATTATCCTTTGATAAGTTGCGCCAGCATTCTTGAGCCCAAATGGCATCACACGATAGTAGAAAACTCCCCAGGGGGCGATAAAGGATGTCTTCTCCATATCCTCCTTGGCCATTTTAATCTGGTTGTACCCCGAGAAACCATCCATGAATGATAGCATTTTGTGTCCAACTGTGTTGTCCACCAAGACATCTATGTGAGGAAGTGGGAAATCGTCTTTGGAGCTCGCCTTATTGAGGTCTTTGTAGTCGATGCACATGCGGACCTTCCCATCTTTCTTTGGAACTGGGACAATATTTGCTAACCATTCTGGGTACAACACCACATTGAGGAAGTTCACCTTGTGTTGCTTCATGATTTCCTCCTTGAGTTTCAAGATCCATTGAGGTCGCCATCTCCTAAGTTTTTGCTTGACAGGCCTCTCGTTAGGCTTCATGGGTAACTTGTGTACCACCACTTCGACATCGAGGTCAACCATGTCATCGTAACTCCAGGCAAAGACATATGTGTATTCTTTCAGGAACGCTATGAAATCTACCCTGGCCTGTGGAGATAGCTTAGCACTGATGAGTACGTCCTTGACATCCTTTGTTATGTCGATGTTCACCTGTTCAGTTTCTTCCTCGACATGCATAGTTGGACCCTCTGGATCATTGTCGTAGGGCTGGAATTCGGGTGTCTCACTGTCTCCATCCATGTCATCATCCTCCTCCTCATAAGCGATGAGCTCTAATATGATTTCCTCTTTGAAGGTCAAGTCGATGACATCAAAGGAGAGGATGTGCTCTGATTTCTGCCCCTGATGATTCTTCTTGATGGTCACCCTAACTTTAGTGTTCTTGTGTCTGCATTGTGTGACCCATGGCTCTTTGACAGTGGACTCTGCTGGTTGGCCGGGTTGCTCTGTTTCCTCAGCTCCTGATGTTATTTTTGGATTTTCTAGATTTTTTTGATTTTTTTTGGATTTTTTGTAGTATGTACAAATGGTGCTATTGACTGGTGGCTGTCCTGCTACTGACTGATAGGAGTGATGCCGCCCGACTTCCCTCTTGAGCTTAACTCATGGTCTTTTTTTTTTTTACGCTCACCTTGCTTAAGATGAGGCTTCAACTGCATATACCATCTAGACCCGCCTCCCGACTCCAAAGAGATTAACTCTAATGGTTTAGTGGGTTCTGGTTGTGACTCAGTTAGGACCATGATAGATGAATGGTCCGACTACTGGTGGGGAGCTGTTGGCTCTGATTCTGAGGTCCTTGACTTTCCTTTCCTCAGCCTCTGATGCTCTGATGTGTCTTCAGCCAACACTGACAACTGCTCTTGGAACAAAAGCTTTAAGTCACTGACTTGTTCTCTCGACTAACCTTCCCTACCAACTGTCTCATCCTCTACCGTGATGCAATCAGAGCATTGGACAGCACCCTGTTCTGCCATTGCCTCATCTGGACTGTGGACCTCTACCTCATCTGGACTGTGAACAGTGCCCCAGACTGACCGACTGCGCTGACGGATCTACTGATGCCACTACTTGCAGGACTATCGCTGTGGGGCTCACTGTTGGGGCGGTGGCTGATGTCGTCAAAGTGCTTACCTTCGACTGAGATTGTGGCTGCACCATCCGATGTCGGCTCCTCTCTACAGTGGCCTGGCTCTAATTGGGATCGAGTATCCCTGCACTGACAAAGTTGGTGAGGTCCGACGGAATATAAATCTTCTTATACCTCCTAGTGCGCGAATATCCGTCTTTGTGTGGCTACCACTTGTATCCCAGACCCTCGAACTCTTGCCTTGCCTCTCCTCTGCCTGGATAGGCTCGGAGATTCCTAGGCCGTGTCGCCCGAGTGGTGTCCCCTTCTTGTATCTCCATTTGCGACATACGTTTTTGATCATCCGAAGGGGATTGACAGACTCGAAACGGTTGAGCTGGAACATGACATCGGACGGTTTAGAATCGAAGTGGACGGTCTGGAGGGAGATTGTGGAGACCGACTCGACCTTTTCTTTGTCAAGATCTTTCGCCATGACAACAACTACGTCGTTGCCCCAACGGAACTTAACCATACGATGGAGGGTCGAAGGGATCACCTGATGCTTGTGCAGCCAAGGGTGCCCAAGCAGAAGATTAAAAGAGGGCTCTAGATCCACAATATAGAATTCGACGTCAAAGACTACAAGCCTTATAGTGAGAGGAATAACCAGCATCATGATGCGTATTATCAAAAGTCGTCATTCCCTTCGTGGCTGGTATGATATCCTCGGCTTTGAATCTGATCTTGTTTTCTGTGCGCAAAGGGCAGACATTAAGGTCTGCGTTGTTATCAACCAGGGTGGGGAGAATTCGGAAGCTCTGATACTGCGCTATAATGAATAGAGGCTAGTTATGATTGACTCCTACTGGGGGCAATTCCTCGCTAGAAAAGGAAATGACATGGGGCTCTGCAATCATGCCCACCATAGTTTCAAGGGCGGACGGTTCTATGGTGGGGGAGACGTGAGCAGCCTAAAAGACTTGAGGAAGGCCTCCCGATGTTCTGCAGAAGTATGAATGAGATCCCAAATGGAGATATCAGCCTTAACCTTCTTCAGTTGAGATGTGATGTCAGCAGAGGGCTGCTGCTACCGGGTCGAGGAGGTAGGGATAGAACAAGGGACCGTCCTAGAAGGTTGGGTGGCTGGCTGAGGAAGGGAAGACGTTGGACAGGTAGGCTGGGCTACTAGTGCTGGTGGCCTATACAGCCTCCCTGACCTGGTGACTTCTGCACACATTTCTGCGGCATAATCATAGGGTACATGATGTGTGTCCCTCGTCAAGTAGACGACAAGAGGGGTACGTGCCGCTAGCTCCAACGGTGCAGACAACGAACTGACAGAAAGTTGGTCTGGCTGGAGAGGATGCTGGATAGGCTGCTGTACAAGAGGATGCTAGACAGAATGCTGGACAGGAGGCTGGTCAGGATGCTAGAATGGAGACTAGACAGGATGACTAGGCATGGGTCGGGCTAGTAAGCAAATGGGTGATCCAGAGTGTGCAGTCGGTGGTGCGGTAGTACGCTCTGCCCTAGCGGTCAACCATATCATGTGGACGGCTGACTCGGAAACGGCATGACTCAAACGATAAAGATGAGTAGGGAAAAGCTCATCAACAGTATGGATTAAATTAGAGGGGTCTACCATGGATGTCGTAGACCCAGAAGCAGAGAGGAGATGGATTCCTGATGTCCCAAGGCCTGCTGCGTTGTTATGCGCAGGCATGGGCTGGTTGACAATGTTGGGGTAGACTGGTGGTGCTGGTGCATGTTGAGGCGGTGGTGTAGGTGCGGTGTGTGCCTCCTGAGTGTCGATGATGATGACCTTGTGGTCAATCAAATCCTGAATGGCACTCCAAAGGGCCATGCAATTGTTCGTCAAATGACCTGTGCAGCGGTGGAAATTGCAGTGGAGGCTCGTGTTGTACCACCCCGGTAGAGTGTTTGGCGAGGGGCAGCCCTCCAGGAGTTTCAGGAGTGATACCACCTTAGGGAGGATGGCGCTCAGTAGTTCAACAAGTGGGGTGTACTACCGTGCAACACGTTGAGGCCTTCTCTGCATTAAGCAGGGTCCTTGTCGGACCGGTGCCATGGGATACATTGGTTGGGCGGTGGTGGTGATTTGTGGTGTGTGTGGTGCCCTGGGTGTAGGTGCATAAACTAACTGACTCGGGCATGGTTGGTTCACCACATTGACGGGCATGGCGGGTGACCCTACGTATGCGACGACGGGCTTGGGAGGATACTGCCTCTTAGGATAACTAGTGCCAGCGTCGTTGCGAGTGTTGCTGCTCGCCTGGTGATCCGGGGATGCGGCTTGTTTGGCAAAAGTGGCGAGTGCAGGGAAGCTACCACTACTAAGGGAGCTCTCTACACGCGCACCTGCCTGAATCAAAGATGGGAAAGTGGTGATAGGTTGAATGCTCAGCAGAGCCCCAACATCTGGCTGTGCACCTCGGATAATGATTTCGATAGACTCCTCGTCGGAAGGCCTATCTCTTACTTGTGATGCAAGGGTGCGCCAGCAACCGACGTACTCTCCAAACGGCTCATGGGATTTTTGTCTCGTGGCGACAAGGTCCTCCCTCTTTGGGACCAAGTCGAGATTGAAGGCATATTGATCCATGAACGCCTGCGAGAGGTCGTTCCAAGTCTTGATCGAGCCCATGTCAAGCGACATGAACCACTTGAGGGCTGGACCGGTGAGACTCTTCTGGAAAAGGCGGATCAACAGCCTCTCATCAGCCTGGAATTGAGTGAGATATCCGCAATATGCCTTAAGATGTGAAATGGGGCAACCCTTGCCGTTGTACTTCTCAAAGTTTGGGATCTAAAAATGCGATGGGAGTGTCGCCTCTGAGAAGTAACAGAGGTTCCGGAATCCGTAGGGTTGGCGGTTGCTTCCCTGCACTTGTCGAAGTGCTCTTTCTCGGTCACCCACCCTAGCGTGGAGGGTATCTGGATCTGCTGCCGACAAAGGTGATGCAGCAGGGGGAACAACCACATATACTGTGTAGGTCGCACCTAAGTGCTCCTTCGGGTCCACCATCATGCCACCTGGTGTCGAGGCATGATGGCCAGCATATCCGTGCAGAAGTGTTGGATGTGATTGTAGAAGTGAATGTGCCTGAACCTGATGGTGCGTGAGAGGAGGATGAGTGGAGAGCTGTGTGGCAGTGGGTGCTTAGTGTGGGAGTAGCAGCTGCTGCAGCGGTACGACGCCAGGTGGTAGGCTCTGTGGATGCTGTACTCCAGCCAACCCAAAGGGTTGGCCACCAGAAGCTAGAGTAGAATGCGGTGCAGTGAAGTGGTGTGTTTGGAGCGGCGGTGTCACACCTAATGTGGGTGCAATGAGGAGCTGGAGTGAGGGCTGAGGTGGTGGTGTCGATGCCTGGAACACCGGAGCAGGTTGCCGAGGAACCAGGAACATCTGGGTCTATGGTGGACTGGATTGCAAAGGCCATGCCCTCGATCTTCTGGGCAAGGGCCAACAGATATTTTGCCTGTGCTGCAGGAGATCCCTCAAGGATAGTGAAGGAGGGCATAGTCAGAGGTCCAGATGTCAAAGGCGAGACAACTATGGGTTGCCCTCACGGCAGGAAAACCGCAAGAGATGTTGCCACAATAGGCTGGGTGCTAAAAGAGAAGGAACTCTGAGGAAATGAGGCTGTCAGTGATACATCTGGAACCCGAGTAGGGGTCACTGAGATAGACTCAGTGCCTGGCTCCAGACTAACCAAGGTCAGTGGATGTCCTACAAGGTAGGGAACAGAATCTCCGTGATGCACGAAGGGGACAGAGTGAACAGCTGAAGAGACAACATGGGTAGGAGGGATTGAAAATGGAATGTCCTCCTATGCAACAGCGGCGGAAAGAGACTCGCTAGTGCGTTGGGCCATAGCTAACCGGGAACGGGTGAGAACCGGGCTACGGTGGCAAACAAGGGGATGAATCCTAGGACGAGCTATCGTCAAAGTGACGAATAACTCAAGAAAAGACGATCAACAACGAAGCGTCGCAAACAAGGGAGCCAAGGCAAGAGCGCTCGAGCAGTGGCTAAAGAACTCATGCTCTACCTGAGGAAAAAAGAAACTACTGGTGTTAGAACCAGCAACAAAAATGCAATTGTTATGGTGGCGTAAATGGCATTCATGCACATGTATGCAACTAACATACTCTCTCTCACCAACTAAGTGTTTCCTTGAAGGTCGTCTACTCCGGGATCACATATGGGTAAATAGGTCTCCAACTCAGGCTAGAAAGTAAAGGTCCCCGCTCTAAATCTTAGCCAAAGCACAGGTAGTGAACGGATGGTGCGTTGGTGACCTCGTCTCCTGCAGTAGCATAGAGCTGTACCCTCTACTAACACCGACACGACCCTAGACAGGGGGGACAAACTAGCAACACGTCCTACGCCAAAGCTATAGAATGGGTTACTAGAACTGTCCTTCGTGGATTGTAGGTGGACTGAGGGGAGAAGATGTATGCCCTATATAATCAATCATGTGATATGCTTTTATGTTTTTTACTTGCATTTTATTAACCAGGGGGAGAGTTTGATTTGGTCTTTAGTTTCACCTTATTAATTATTCTTTGAGTTTGTGTGTTTTATTTTAACCAGAAGGGGAAACAAACGTGTCTCTACTCTCCTAGGCATGTCAAGTGCGAAAGAGGAAGAAAACACACAAGTAAGGCAAGCAAACAAGCAAACAACATGCAAAATGCATGATCATGGCATGTGCAAGTGTCGTAGCATCATGATTGTGAAAAGAAAAACATTCATCACATCAAAAGGCAAGATATATAGCATGTATGTGCAGTGACAAAGCAAATGTGTGAAAGAAAGTGCGAAAGGCCTGCTAACTAAACAAACAATCACAAACAAAGTAAACAAACAAACATATGAAGCCAACGCAAGCGAAAAAGACTTACCTGAAAGTCGGAATCTGGTTCTCCCCAACGGCGTCGCCAGTTCTGTGACCATGTCAACCCGGGGGTCCAGCGCGAAGTCGCGCCAAAGGGAGGAGATCACAGCTACGCTAAGATGTCGAAGGCGCAAGATAGGATAAAATAAAAAGAAAAGGAGTCGTCACCTAGTCTTTTAAGGGAAAGACGAGGAAAACCACAAAAGATCGAATGCATGAGATGCAAATGCGAAGGCTAGATGTCTACTAACCAGAGGATGGGTAAGAATTCCTATTACGTACGAGGAAGGTGTTAGGCATCCTCGTACGCCGGAGAAACTCGATCTTTCTAGTCTAAATCGCTTGCATAAAAGGCTGGGTGAATGCTTGCTAAGCCTAGATCGTGCTCTAAACATGCTAATATGAATGCCATGATAAGACTGGATGGATGTGCATGAGGGAATGTGAAAACTGCGAAGAAACCCACATGAAATGACGAAATCGCAAAGTGTAACACGAAAACGAAAATCACATGAAATGATGAGGTTTTTGCAAAGAATGGTTCAGAAAATAGGGTGGAAACTACTTGTTTGATAGCAAGGTTACAGTTCTTTGGGATTTCCTATCTACTTTGATCAACCAAGCAAAGTGAACTGGGCCAGTGCTAGTTGCTCACCCATGCTCTGTCTTGGTTGTGATTATTAGATTAGGGAACCTAAAGTGTCCTAAGTGATTATTTCAGACTCCTTTCTCCCAGAGTCTGTAATAAGTCCTAGTAGATATTTGATATCTTGTTATTCTTTGTTTATTTATTGCTTTGTGGTTTGCTAGGATTGACCCTAAGGACAAAAACTTGGGTTGTGGGTCCCTTTTTAGAGAGACAAACCCGAAGTCTAGGCCCTTTTGGTGGATTCTAACGAAAGTCAAAGAGCGGCACCGAAGAGTCAAAAATCCTCTTGAGTGACTCTTAGTGTCCCTGAAGTTGGCTTCACCCTTGCCATAGGAACCTACTTGATTGAGAGAATGTAGATTACTCATGCCACTAATTAATTTTCCAAATCTATTGAAAAACCGCATTTTGTCTGGAACCTGATTGTATAACTAGGTTTGTTTAGCGTTGGGTCTGTCCAGGACAGATCTTGGTTGCTAGAGCAACTAGGGGCACAATCTACCTGACTGACCAGCGACTTCCAGCATCGCCATCACTATTGACGACGTGTTGTGTCGCCACAGTGATCGACGATGTGACAAGAACGCATTGATTGACTTGACTATAGAATAGTTTGTGTGTGCAAGTGTAACAACAGGGTGCAAGGACATCAATACAGACCTTTGGTCTCCAACTCTCGGTCCAACAACAACACAAACATCTTCTTTGAGTCCCTTTATGTTGAGTCTGTGTCTCTTTTACTTTTCTAGATAATTTGTAGTAGGGTATTACGTAATATTACGTGGAGTCTGTATTTTCTTTTTCTTTTTCTTTTTTTTAGTTGATTGTGATAAACAATAAAAGAGACTAGTGGATGCTATTTGTGGTTCAGCAAACGTGGTTGAGATCATACGTCAATCCCCTTGACGTGACTCCCACACCAGGCACGACCCAAGCTACCACCAGCATGACAGCCTCCTCACCTTCTACATCTCAAGCCAGCAAGGTTCATGGGCAGCACGAGTTCCTCTTCAATACTCGAACAACCTCCATAGGAGAGCCAGACACTCCGAGCTTCCAACAGTATAAGCCTCGCTGCCAATTCCCTTATGTGGCTATTCCTTTTGACTACTTGTTCAGAGGCTTTACTCCTACATTTCCTCCCATAAGTGAAGCTTAGGGACAACACATTGAAGAGGACATCAGAGAAGAGGAGGAGGTAGGATACTCCCAGCCCTACAATGTTTCACCCACACATGTGCGCACTGGAACGAGGTCAATGCTAGCTAACTCTCATCAATTGCTCGAAGGGACGACCAATCTAGTCCTCTAGTTTTTGGCACAACATCAACATTTGGGAATAGCATGGAACCCACAATCTCCTCTTACACCTGGGCTCTCTCCCATGAGCTCACACTAAGGCTCGTTACCCATGCCTACCTAGCCCACCCAGGGAAACACCTATACAATACTACCAGGCCCTACCATCAACTTTCCCAATCAAAGTCCACTGGTATCGTATGCCACTACCCCTACCTACTCATTCGTCCACCAAATTCCTCCATCATCCCTAGGTCACATTCCACCACTCTACTTGGGGGTACCCTAGTCAGCACCACTGTCTACATTGACATACTATCCTCAGCCTTCACCCTTCACGCCATCCTATGGCACCCCTCAACCTTGCCAACCCTATCAAGCTCAGGGATACCAGGGCTAGGGGCAATCATCCATCCAAAGTCTAGAAATCAAAAGGATGATTGTAGAAGCATTGGCAGAAGCGTGAGTCACCTCAAAGACCCCTACTAGCTTTGACATTTCTAAATTCCCGCATTTTACCCTATCGCTGGGATTCAAGCTACCGAAGATGAGGAAGTACGATGGAACTGGTGACCCAAGGAGACACTTTGTCACGTTCACCATGGATGCCCTCCCTTATAAGTATGACCTAGGGCTCACAGTCTACCTGCTCTTCAAGACATTGAAGGGTGAGGCACTGAGGTGGTTCGACACTATCACGGCGTACGATCTCTGCGACTTCAAGATGGTGGAGGAGAAGTTCCTGAGCCAATACAGCCATTGTGTGACACATAAGCCTACAATCGGTGATCTCTTTGTAGAGAAGATGAAGCCAAACAAAGACTTCATCACGTATGCAAGTCGGTGGAGGGACATGGCAACCAGGGTTGAGTGCTACACCCTAGAAAGTCAGGCTGTGGCAATTATAGCCAAGAATACTACCGATGTGCTCAAGACAAGCCTACTTGTGGGGGATCCCCAGTTATATCAACGTGTTGCCAAAGTCCTAGGCAACAAAGACGATTTACCCTTCTTGGAATTTGAAGGGAAAAACAAGAAGAAGGCCATTGGGCACACCATAGAGGAGATTACAAAGGGCGTAGCACAGATCTCAACGCAGTAGAGTCGAAAGGAATGCAAGAATCGTCAACACCAGGAATCTCTGACCCAATATTATCAACATCCCCAGCAGTCTCAAACAAATCAGTACCAAGGGCCTCCAATGCAGTATCGGCCACAATGCCCACAACCGCAGCAATGGCAGTAGCAACCACCAGCTTACCCCATGCATGCGCAATAGGCACAACCAAACAATCAGTACATGGGGCAGCCATAGGGGCAAAGAAGCTACCACAATATCCCCCCTCTTAAGCTTACAAAGGGCCAAAATGGCAACACTATCCGCCACTCCTAGAGGCGCTCAATGACGTATTCACGATATTGGTTAAGAGCAGGGATCTATTGCTCCTGATGCCAAGGCCAAACGCTCACAATGCTGATATGACTAAGTATTGTCCCTACCACTAAAGGAATGGACATACTTTAAATGAGAGTTTTGTGGTAAAAGACAAAATATATGACCTGAATGACAAAGGAAGGATCATGTGGACTACTCTCAGGGAGAGATTGAGGACAACTCAAGTAGGGCAATCCAAGATGCAGATACATCAAAACCCTCTATCAAATCATGTTGTGGCCCATGTGTGCACCAACGACAGACAACATGCAACTCTAATTGAAGTGGTGACCTTTCAACACATAAAAGCAAACTTGGACTTAGGACCACCAGATGCTGAAGAAGAAGAATCTGAGGAACCAGAGACACCAATCCTGGAGGTCTCATTCGATGAAGAATGGAAAGAGGAGACAGATGACACATGGGACCCTCAACCGGATGAGCTCGCTGATGACACCGACTTCCTGGACAACCTCGACAACCTTCTCAACCATGAGCAGTAGTTGCTTGACAGTTTAAATCATGGAGACTCCTTTGTACCATCTAGAGAGGGCATTACAGATATTGAGCGGGTGGACATCACCTTCAAAGATACAGAATTGCCGCCATCGAAGGAGCGTACTCTCCCATTAATCATCTTTGTGACAATCAACGACTTTCCTTTGACAAGAGTACTTGTTGACACTGGTGCTAGTCGGAGTGTCTGCTCCATATCCACCCTAGACTACGTGGACGCCGAGGAAGACTAGATTACTGAGCATCACTTTGTGTGCATAGAATATGACAGAGGCGTAAGAGAGGCAGTTGGTATAGCTCGACTGGACATTACCATCGGCCCCTTTACTACTACTACAATGGTCGTCGTCATGGAACAAGACCTAGTCGAGCCCTTAATTTTAGGGAGATTCTGGCTAGCAGAAATCATGGCTGTTACCTCCTTAGTACATCAATGCCTCGAATTCATTCATCAAGGGAGGGTAGTCACCATCTGAGCTGATCACGATGTAGATGAGGGGATGACTTGAGTACATGTGCTACTGGGGCCCATTAATGGATGACTTGAGAGCTTCCAAGGATTTCAGGACGGGACAGGCATGAGCCTCACACGAAGATATGTTCGGCTACCCTATGCAGTAAGGCCCATCACTGCTTTGTCATGGACAAATCAAGAACCAGGGGAAGTCCCTACTAAGAAGGCCTATGTCACTGATCAGATCTGCCCAACATCATGAAGCTCATGATGTGTCTTATTTAATTACCGCAAGTGCACGACGTACTATGTAGTACATGGCAAATACAGGTCAATTCCACAGAGAAAAGTGTTCAAGAACAGAGAATAATTATCAATTATTGAGATGAAAAAATGAAGGAGATGATGACTAAGGACTAAACACTTAAGAAAAATTCAGAATAAATGAAGAACTAGGATTTTTGAATCCATTCATGTAAATATAAAAGCATGATTAAATCCACTATATGTTTCCCAATTGATCTAAATAATTTAATTCAATAATTCTTATCTTAACAAGCATAATCTATATGCAATGCACCATAGACTATCAAGTCAAGGAATAAAAATACAGAAATCAAATTCAATCAAATGACATATGATGGAATTGAGATTATATACACAATCCTCAATTAAATCTTCCC